>PVIA01012766.1:0-35902 GCA_004024845.1 Tonatia bakeri
GGGGGAAAAGGTACAGAGAATAAGTAGCATAGATGGTAGGTAGAAAATAGAAAGGGGGGGTAAGAATAGTATGGGAAATGTAGAAGCCAAAGAACTTATATGTACAACCCATGGACATGAACTAAAGAGGGGGAATGTGGGTGGGAGGGGGTGTGCAGGGTAGAGGGGAGTGAAGGGGGGGAATGGGATGACTGTAATAGCATAATCAATAAAATATATATTTTTAAAATAACATGTTATTAAACAATGGATGGTCCGTGGCTGGTATGGCTCAGTGGATCAAGTGCCAGCCTGCAAACACAAAAGTCACTGATTCAATTCCCAATCAGGACATATCCTTGGGTTGCAGGCTGGGTCCCTGGTTAGGGGAGTCTGAGAAGCAACCAATTGATGTATCTCTTACACATCAGTTTCTCTCCCTTTCTTTCTTCCTCCTTTTCTCTCTCTCTAAAGATAAACAAAGTCTTTAAAAAAATGAATGAGTGAACAAGATCAAGGAAGAAATCAAAAGGAACCTTGAAACAAATGAAAATGTAGATACAACAATCCAAAACCTGTGGGACACTAGGAAAGCAATGTTAAGAGGGAAATTCATAGCCTTACAGGCCTATCCCCCCAAAAAAAAATACAAATAAACATTCTAACTTTACACCTAAAGGAACTTAAGAAGAACAGCAAACAGCCCAAAGTGGGTAGAAGGAAGGAAATAATAAATATCAGAGAAGAAATACATGAAATTGAGTCTGAAAAATAAAAGATACAAAAGATCAATGAATCCAAGACTTTGTTCTCTGGAAAGATAAACAAGATTGACAAACCTTCAGAGAGACAGAGAGAGAGAGAGAGAGAGAGAGAGAATACCCAAATAAATAACATCAGAAATGAAAAAGGAGGACAAACAAATGACACCAAAGAAATGCAAAGCATTTCAAGAAAATATTATGAACAACTATATGCCAACAAACAGGATGACCTGGACAAAATGGATAAATTCCTAGAAACATACAGTCTTCCAAAACTGAATCAGGAAGAATCAGAGAATCTGAATGGACAGATTATACCTAGTGAAATTGAAGCAGTAATAAAAAAAAACTCACAACAAACAAAAGCCCTGGACCAAATGGACTCACAGGTGAATTTTATCAAACATTTCAAGAAGAACTAATACTTCTCTTTCTCAAACTTTTTCTTAAACTTCAAGAGGGAAGGCTCCCAAACTTACTTTATGAGACCAGCATTATCTTAGTTCTAAAACCAGATAAAAAGCCCTGGCTGGTGTAGCTCAGTGGATTGAGCGTGGGCTGCGAACCAAAGCATTGCAGGTTCGATTCCCAGTCAGGGCACATTCCTGGGTTGCAGGCCACGGTCCCTAGCAACCGCACACTGATGTTTCTCTCTCTCTCTCTTTCTCCCTCCCTTTCCTCTCTATAAATAAATAAATAAAATCTTTAAAAAAATTTTTTTAATAGATAAAGAGACTACAAAGAAAGAAAATTGTAAGCCAATATCCCTGATGAACATCAATGCTAAAATCCTCAAAAAAATATAGCAAACCAAATACAGTAATGCATCCAAATGATCATACACCATCATCAAGTGAGATTTATTCTAGGAATGCAAAGTTGGTACAACATTTGCAAATCAATAAAGGTGATTCACCACAAAAATAAAATAAAGGATAAAACTGTGTAGTCATATCAATAGATGCAGAAAAAGCATCTGATAAAATCCAGCACCCATTTATGATAAAAAAATTCTTAGCAAAGTGGGGTTAGAGGGAACATACCTAAACATAATAAAGGCCGTATATGACAAACCCACTGCCAGCATCATACTCAAAGGGCAAAAACTATTCACATTCCCCTTAAGATTGGGAACAAGACAGGGATAGCCACTTTCACCACTCTTATTCAACATAGTACTGGAAGTCCCAGCCATAGCAATCAGACAAGAAGAAGAAATTAAAAGCATCCAATTTGGAAAGGAATAAGTAAATCTGTCTTTACTTGCAAGTGACATGATACTGTACTTAGGGAACCCCAAAGATTCTTCCCAGAAACTACTAGAACTGCTAAATGAATCAGTGAAGTAGCAGGATACAAAATTAATATCCAGGAATCAGCTGCATTTGTATATGCTAATAACACACTAACAGAAAGGGAAATTAAGAAAAACAATCCCATCCACAATTACTTCAAAAAGAATAAACCTAACCAAGAATGTAAAAGACCTGTACTCAGAAAATTATAAGACACTGAAGAAAAAAACTGAAGAAGTCACAAATAAGTGGAAGCACATACCATGTTTATGAATAGGATAAATTCACATCATAAAAATGTTCATACTATCCAAAACAATGTATAGGTTTAATGCAATTCCTACCCAGATTCCAGTGACATATTTCACAGAACTAGGACAAATATTTCAAAAATTTATATGGAACCACAAAAGGGCTCACATAGCAATAGCTATCCTGAGAAAGAAGAACAAAGTTGTAGGAATCACACTCTCTAATATCAAACTATATATTACTATAAGACCATAGTAATCAAAACAGCTTGGTACTGGCAAAAAAAAACCCAAAAACAAACATGCAGATCAGTTGAACAAAAAAGAGAACCCAGAAATAAACCACACCTTTATAGTCAATTAATATTTGAAAGAGGAAGCAAGCACATACAATGGGCTCATGATAGTTTATTCAATAAATGGTGTTGGGAAAATCAGACAGATAATGTGCAGAAAATGAAACTAGATCACCTTCTTATACCACACACTAGAATAAATGCAAAATGGATCAAAGACTTAAACGTTAGACTGGAAACCATAAAAATTCTAGAGGGAAATCAGAGGCAGTAAAATATCAGGTATTGCTTGTAGCCATATTTTATCAGATATATCTCCCCAGGCAAGGGAAACAAAAGAAACAATAAATAAATGAGACTACATTGAACTAAAAAGTTTTGTACAGCAAAGGAAATCATCAACAAAATAAAAAGACAACCCACCGAATGGGATAACATATTCACCAATGATACATCTGATACGGGCTTAATGTCCAAACAACCCAATTAAAAAATGGGCAAAGAGCCTGAATAGACACTTCTCCAAAGAGGATATTCAAGTGGCCAATAGAACTATGAAAAGATGCTCAACATTGCTAATAATCAGAGAAATACAAATTAAAACCATAATGAGACATCACCTCCCACTTATCAGAACGGTTATCATCAATAAATCAACAAACAACAAGTGCTGGCGAGGATGTAGTGAAAGGGGACACCTACGTTGTTGGTGGTAATGCAGATTGGTGCAGCCACTGTAGAAAGCAGAAAATTAAAAATGGATCTGCTTTTTGACCCAGTGATCCCACTCCTGGGAATATATCTGAAGGAATGCAAAATACTAACTTAAAAGAACATAGACACCCCTATGTTGTTTTTTTTTTTTAATTTATTTTTAGAGAGGTGAGCGGAGGGAAAGAGAGTGGGAAAGAAACATCAATGTGTGGTTGCCTCTCGGGCACCCCCTACTGGGGACCTGACCTATAACTCTGGCATGTGAACTGACTGGGAATTGAACCATTGACCCCTTGGTTCACAGGACAGCACTCAATCCACTGTGCCACACAAGCCAGGGCAGCACCCCTATGTTTATCGCAGTGTTATTTACAGTCACCAAGATGTGGAAGCAGCCCAAGTTTCCACCAGTAGAAGAGTGGATAAAATAACTATGGGACATTTACACAATGGAGTTCTACTCAGCCATAAAAAAGAAGAAAATTTTACCCTTTGCAAGAGCATGGATGGACCTGGAGGACATTATGCTAATTGAAATAACCCAGTCAGAGAGAGACAAATAACATGTGATTTCACTCATATGTGGAATCTAATGAACAAATTGAACTAACAAGGAAAATGAGGGGATTGACTCATAGAGGGAGAGCAGAATGACAGCTCGGGAGAGCTTAGGGGTGGAGGGGTGGAGAAAAAAGATAAAAGACTCACAGACATGGAAACAGTGTGGTGATTGTTGGGGTAAGGTACATAATGGGACTAAATGGTATTGGAAAAAAATACAATGAAGATTAAATTTCAAACAAACATCTAAATGTGGTATTCAAGGGGTAACCTAAAAAAAAAAACAGAGTTATCTTCTGGAGGGTGGACTCCTTGTAATACAGGCTTCCCTGCTAGATGAGTGTTCTAGGATCCCATCTGTATCAGTGTACCAGCTGGCATTATGAGAGGCTGTGTTTGGCTTCAGTGAATTTTGTTTTGAAGACTTTTTCAACAACTTTGCCCCTTTCATGATGGGTGATTTATGAGTACACCTACCCACACTGCACTGAGTGTTCAGCAGTTTTTGACCAAAAACGACATGACCCCCATGCCCCCACCCTTTCTATTCACCTGATCTTGCCCCAGGAAACTGGGGTTTTTTTGTTTGTTTGTTTCCCCAGATGAAAAAAGTCCTCAAAGGGAAATGCTTTGCCGATGTGGAAGAGGTAAAACCAAAAATGGTGGAAGCACTAAAAGGCATCAAAATCGACGAGCTCAAAAACTGTTTTGAACAGTGGAAAAAACTGTCAGGAGAGGTGTATTGCATCAGATGGAGAGTACTTTGGAGATGACTGAAGTTTAAACATGTAAGAATAAACACACAATTTTTTATAAATAAATTTTAGTTTGTGGGGGTGCCCTCTTGTATGTGAACAGTAGTACAATATTAGCCACCCTTAAAGATGTAAATTCTGACACATGCTACAACATGGATAAACACTGAAAGCATTATCCTAAGTGATGTACATCAGTCACAAAGGGAAAAACATTGTACGATTGCATAAGGTACCTAGAGTAGTAGAATGCATAGAGACAGAAAGTAGAAAGGTGGTTACCAGGGCCTGGGTGGAGGGCAAGTGGGGCGTTGTTATTTGATGGGCACAGAGTTTCAGTCTGTGTTAATGAAAAGTTCTGGAGATGGAGCACGGTGTTGGTTGCACAAAAATGCGAATATACTTAAAACCACTTGCTTGCTTAGATGTGATTTAAACAAGTTTTTAAAGAATTTAAAGGAAACCATTAAGCTTAGAAGAATCCAGGGGGTACCTGGCTGTGGAGAAAGTGGTAAAGGTGTGGGCCATACCTCTCTGTTGCTCCCCACCCCCGGCCATCCATTCTCCTCCCTCCTCTGCCCCGTTTTCCCTTCTGAGCCCCATCACTGTGCCTCTCACTTTCCAGCTCCTAGGCGCAGTCTCTCAGTGGGGAGCACTAGCAGGAGAAGGAAGGAGGAAAGAAGAATGAGATTGGAAACTCTGTTTCCCTGGCTCCCTCCTTGCAATATTGCTGCCTGGTGACTGTATCCTTTGGCTGAAGGTCCTCCAGCCCACACTGGTCCCAGGTTCTGGGGCTCCTACTTACCTCTTCAACCTGGGGCAGTAGCAGCTCCCACTGCCACTAGCCCTGGAACTGCACTATCCTGTGTCATTTTCCCACTCCCTTCTAACACCTTTGTAAATAATCCTTTTATTAAATTCCCCTCAAATTGCCCAATCTGAGTGCACCATCTGCTTCTTGCTGGATTGTGGCTGACTCAAGGATATTTACAAAGATCAAAGTTTGGGAAACACTGACACAAAGGAAATCTACCTGTATTCCCCAAAGAACTCTCTGATTCCTCAAACCTTCCAGATATCCAGAGAGGACAATGGTCAGGGAGGTGAATGGCACCACCTTCTGCCCACCCTTCATCCCATCTCTTGTTCCAAGCACTTCTTTCAATTGCTCTTTTAACACAGAGACTTCAGCATCTACTGTTCTCTCCAATCCCAGACTGTAAATCACATTTTTTGTATGTAACAGAATTCCATTTCAATAAAACAATACATGACTCAGATATTCCATGGAAATTTATTTTTGATGAAAACATTTTTCCTGTATATGTTTCTATTGAATCCTAGGTACAGATGCCCAAGGATGTGATGCAATTGCTCTTAAGTATGAGTAAGGAAGGTGACATATCTACACAAGACTCTTCAAATTGGCAATAGAGATCAAGTTCTGTAAAAATGAGTTATATTTCCCTTCTAAGGTGGTGAATTATGGGGAAAATAACCAATAACCATTTTGTTTTTCTTTTTAGTAGTAATGGCCTACAATAAGTTGAACTTCTCTCCTCCAAAATCCAAGGAGATGTGTCCTGCCCAGGCTTATATTACGCACATGGAATTTTCAGGTCACGACAAACAGTCACATCTGGTTGTAAGTTCACTGGTTCAGGTAAGCAGACCATCTTTTTACTGCAAGAGAAGAGCAACAAGAGGGTATATGCTCAGGGTACATTCCTTTTGGTCAGGAGGGAGGGCTAGAAGGTCTTGTGTTTTCATGATGTCAGGTGAAAGAAGTCTGTAGTTGTATACTACAGGAGCCTACTGTCCTCAAAGGGTCCAGGTGTTAAGACTAATAATATGAAGGCCTCCTAGAAGCAGGAGTAAGGTGGCTGGGGAGTCTCTCTCCACGTCCACGAATGTGACTAGTGGACACTAAGGAGGAGGAAAGTGGAATTAGAAATCTTTACTTCAATAGAATCTTATATAGAATCCAAATAAAACATATCTAGATAGATAGATGATAGATAGATAGATAGATAGATAGATAGATAGATAATAGATAGAGATTGATTAGATAGAAAGAACATGTAAAAAAGGGGTTTCTTATATTAAAATAAAAACAAGGATTTAAGAGTTCACGCTCTTTGGATTCCTAACATTCCCAACACAAGATGGCCTTGCAGGAATATCAGGAAAACCCTGGGTTGCTGTCATCTCTACATCAAAGAAGCTAATCACTGTTGATGAGATTGAATCTCAACAAGCACCACATTTAAGTTCAGGATTGGTTCTTCTGGGTGTCTCTGGGGTGGGGTGGATACTGGGCTTACTTGTCATTGACGGGCAAAGGAGCAGTGCAGAACTTCCCAACAATGGTAGTCCGGTCTTTTCTCCAGACCCAGTGGGAAGCCTGGAACTTGAGATTCACTTGGTGCACCTGGCAATGAGGGTTGGGATGAGCTAGGACTCCTCTCCCCTGCAGTTGCTGTCTAGGTCTGCAAGGGAAAGGGAGAGTAAGTTATGTCGCACTTCTGGCCTTTGCTTCCCCTTAGTCCCTAAGGCGCTCTGCTGGTAGTACTGGTTAGCTGTCAGGCACAAAAGTTAGCTCCTTGAAGGTGGGGACCACAGTCCTTCATATCACCCCAACTAGCCCCTCTGCCCACATACCCACATACCCACAGCTTTGAACATGACTTGGAAAATAATTGATTTTTTTAAAGTAAACAAATAGTTACTGCCGCAAAACAGTAGCTCTTGGACTTTCACATCTGGAAAAATGTCCCTCATTCTTAGACTCCTAGTTGGAAAAGATCCTCACTTTCAGATAAACCAACTTTGAAGTAGAGCCCTCTTTAGGGCATTCAGGTCAAAGGGCTGTGTGTGAAGACTAGTCTACTCTATTTTATTTATTTTTTTTTAATGAAAAACCTAGCTGATTCTGTTAGTATGATCAATGCCAAACAAGTTGTTAAATCAATTAGAATTTATTGAATTAAGTACAAAGTTACTTTCATATTTGTCTACAACCATAGTAAATACGGTTCTTGACATAAAAACATAGATTTTGGAGTTTAGAACATCCCCAACTGCAAGAGTACATATAGGAAGCACTCACCATTGTGTATATGACAGTGGATTCATTAATCAAATTAAAATAATTATGCAGAATAAAATAAAATGGAAATAATTTATTCATATTGAAATCATCTTTATTTATGAAATACTATCAATTCCATTAAGCTCTACTTTAAGCATAAGTATAATCACTTAAGTAATAGCCATTACTTAAACTGTTCCTTTTATTTTACATATTGGAAATGTTTCTGAAACATTTCAGAAGAAAATTGTTCACTGTAAGAAGCTGCTTGGGTGGTGGAACTTGCAAACTAGGAGTATGAAGGAGGCTGTGGCCTGAGGACTTGGGCCAGGTAAATTTTCTCGTCAGAAGGAAACTTGGGGGCTTCACAAAGTGATGGAAAGTAGGGGAAAGACCGCCTACAAACCTCCCTCTCCTCCTTTTTATCAATTTCTGTACTGCAAGAGAAAAACGAAAACAAAAAAAAGGAATTGAAGGTAATGATGTTCCGAGAGCCTTCTTCAGAAGAGTAATGCCAATCTCTTAGGAGAGGGAGGAAGGCCTCTGTGGGTGTCCATGGGAGTCACTCAGGGAGTCTTTAAAATGATAGCTATTGGAAGATAGTCCATAATATTGTAATTGAAACCTATGTGTGGTGTCAGATGGGTACTAGGTTTATCGGGGTGATCATTTGATAAGTTACATAAATGTCAAATTACTGGGTTGCACACTTGTCACATATAATATTGTATGACAACTGCAATTGAAAAATAAAAGGTTTTTTTTTAAAGTGTAGCCATTGAGGTGATGACCAGCGATTCTGCTGTGCTTGGTCTGGGGTGGGGCTCAGTGGCAGTAGTTCCCATAGCTCCCCAGGTGACTGCCGTGCAGCTGAAGTTGTATGTCATTGTCACGGCTCCGTCCAGAGTTGGCTCACCTGACATTGGACTGGAGAAGTGATGAAAATACCCTTCTAGAAGTAACTCATCCTTGAAGGGATTGGAAGAAAATTACTTAGCTACAATCTGCAGGGCTCAGGTAGGCACCTGAAGACCTGTGTTGGGGCCCTGACTGCCTGCCATGTGCCCTATGTGGCCTTGTTGAGCTGGAACCCTGGCCAGCAGTGGGGTGTCTGGGAGCCAAGAAGTAATGTGCCTTCCAGCAGAAACTTGTCTTCCCTGATAGCACAGTTAATGTGCAGCCCTTAGGCCTGAGAAATGTTTCCAAACACAATTCTCATCCGGTCACACTCCTGTTTAAAACTCCCAGTGGCTCCCCAAACTGCTCTCAGGATAAAAACCAAAACCTCTAATCCATCCTTCAAAGCCCTGCTTGGTGTGGCCCTGACTCGACCCTCCAGCCTCCTCTTATGGGCCCTCACCCCCCCCCCCCCCGGTGCTGCCCCTCCCAGTGTTACATCCTTACTAACCTAGACCTGGGCAACTCCTGAGAATCCTTAAATCTCTGTTCAAATATCATTTCCTCACACTTGGTCAGGTGCTGTCTTGCATACTCTCATAGCACCTGCCACTGTTGACGATTGTGCACTTCTCCTGCAGACCATAGTTCTCAGGCTCCTCTGCCAGCAGGTTCTGGAGAGAATCGCACCCTGTTCTGTGCTCTGCCAACACTGTCCCTGGCTTTGTCCTTGTATGTAGCCCTGGGGTGGGAATGGCTCCTCCTGTGGCTGATTTCTGCATTGCTTCCCCTCCTCCCCACCTTTGGGGGTTTTCAGCTCTCCCAGCACATTTGTAGTTAGTTTCTTGAGTTAAACTCCTTCTGTTGGACTACCTGGCTTGTGCTGTGTTTTCCAGACAGGGCCCTGACTAAAATATGGTGTATCTAATTAGTCTTTGTCTTGCTGGTTTGTGAGTAAGTAAGCAATTGCTTTTTGAAGAAACATATACTACTGAGTTCCTTTCCTCTGCCTGCCTTGTGATGTCTAGAGTTGAGGTCCTCTGCCCTTCCATCTTCAGCCTGGCCCCAACCAGCTGCTAGGCCCAAGTGTGACAACAAGGGAAGGAAACACTCAGCTCTAGTTCCAGGAATGGGTACCATCCAGCATCAAGCCTGCCAGACCTCACCTTGCACTCATTTGCTGGCTGACACTCTGCCTGCAATTCTGTTCTGGTAACTCACCCAGTACTACTCCCCTGCCCAGGAGTGGGTGCCTCCCAGACTCTGGCCAGTCCTTCCTGGGATAGTGGCTGAGGCTCTCCTACATGCTGACATCCCTGATGCCCCCAGTCCTGCATTCCTGAACACTGTTTCCTCTCAGGGACTCAATTTCTAGGTTTTCACCACCTGTTGGGACACCCCAGCCCTGCTGCCTGCCTACCTCCTCTGGTCTTGTCTGAATACACTGTACTTGGACCCAATACTGACCCTGAACTTGGGACAGTTGCCCAGTATGTGTCTGTGGGTTTGTCTGTGGTAGATTCTGCCCTCACACCCAGCCCCAGCCCAGTGGGCTCGGCTCACCCATCAGTGAGCACAGCAGGGCCTGTCCAGGGATATGTGTGTAAAATAAAAATGCCTCCTAAGGAGAGAGGCCAGCTGTGAGGGACATTTACTTACATGGTGATCTGGGCTGAGGAGGTGACATTGCTGCTGAAGAAGGTGACCATGATTTTGGTGTCCTTGTTTCTTGGCTTCTGCAAGTAAAACTCCACAAGGCTATGATGCACTAGGAAACAAAAGCAGAGCAGACGACTGAGCCAGAACTTGGTGAATGCAGTGCCCAAACAGCCCCAGAAGGAAAGAGTAAGTGCGATGAGGAAGCTCTGCTCTACCTCTTAGTAGGTGTAGGACCTGGAACAGATTACTCGTGATTGCAGATCCTCAGCTTCTTCAAATATTAATTAGGGAAAATAAAAATATATACCACAGATCTGAATGAGAATTAAATGAGTTACTACATATAAAGTCCTTAGACAATGCCTGGGCCTAAGAAACATTTAATACATGTTAGTTTTTATTATTACTTGTAATGTTAGAATGTCCCACATGTCCTTGTTTGGTGACATTATCTTGGTAGTGTGATTTTGAAAGGACCTAAGAGGTTCTCTTATACTAGGTAATTAAATCACCAAATATAGTGATGCCCCTCCCCCACCCCACCAGACACAGTGTCAGGAAACACATTTGAGTGCAAGAGATGACTATTTCCCTCCCTGTGGCAGACAGGTGTCTATGTGGCATCTCCACCCTCCCAGGCAGCATGGACACTGGGACTATCAAAACTGGTGTCATTGACAGGGACCGGGTGAGCAGCCTATCTCAGGGCGAAACCCCTGGAACATGTTGTCCCTCTGGCAAGAGAAGTTAAGAAGCACAGCCTCCCTAATACCCCCATCCTTTCCTGATTAAGGGTCAGGCCCCTCTGGTGGCATTTTTCAGTAACTTTGGCCTTGGAGCATCTCACAGATTCCTTTGATGATTGGGGCATAGCTGGAGAAGCAATCCTTCACCTTTTCCCTAAATGTGGTCCTTCTGGGCTCATGGGGTTAGCAACAGGACCCAGGACAGATGCCAAGATGCCAAGAACTCACCAAAAGAAAAGAAAACACTAACTATATGTGCATCCCCTACACACACAACCAGAAAGTGTCACATCCCTTCCATCTCTCTTCCTCATTTGCTTACTATGGGATGCAGATGGTTCTGGTGAAGGACAAGGTTGAAATGAAGTGGATAATTGCAATGTGAAAAAAAAGCTGACTTACATAAGTTTTAGGAATTTCATTCTCTGGGCTGAGTTTGATATATCACTTCTTCTTTGCCAGAAGGTATCACCGATCAAGAAATTTTCCTAAGGTTCTGCTTCCCCCTTCTCTACATTATCTGGAAGCCCCAAGAGGACCAGGTCTGCCAACAACGCTGGGTCAGTGGGAACTGGTAGTGGAATCCGATTTGCACAGGAGCATGACATAGGAAGTAGCACACAGAGCCCTGGACAGTTAACTGGTCAGTAGACCTGGATCCAAGGCCCGGCCCTGCTGCTCACCCGCTGTGGTGTCTTGTCTAAGTCACTGAAACTCTGTGCCTTAGTCCCTTCATCCATAAACAATAACCCTGGGATCTCCTCACAGAACACAGTAGGAATAAAACGAGTTGACAGAGAAAAGATACTTTGTGTGAAATATTTGAAGAAGATTCTCTGCTCTGCTGGTGCATGCCTGGCTGACCTCCATCCTGGTCAGCACTGCTGAAGTCCAGCCCAGTGCTGTGATGGCCTGGGAGTGGGTAAGGAGGGAACTGCCAGCTGCCAGCACCCTATGAGCTAGCAAGTGGGAGGACACACCCTTGGGACACAGAAGGTTCCAGCTTGGATGCTCAGAACAGAAGCCTCAAAGCACACAGGCAAATAGGTGCTCATGCTGGCTTATTTCTTTTGAACAGACAGGACCACGCTTCTGGGGGCATAGGGAGGGGGTCTCACAATGAATATAACACAGAAAAATTATGGCTACATGAATCTGCCTTAAAATGCTTGTAATCTTCAGGCGTTCCCCAGGCTCCCTGTGGCATATTCCTAGCTGTGCAAATGGGGAGGAGCTAATTCAAGTTGCCCAAAGCTGCCCAGGAGCTGGAAATAGAACCGAACATCCACTCCCCACAGCTTCTACCCCTGGACACAGCAGCCTCCTTCAGGCTGACCTCGAAGGGGCAGTGAGGACGGAGGAGAAACCAGAAATATGGCTGTAAACAGCACGTTCTCAGAAGAGAAGCAAAGAAGCGAGGGTAGAGGCAGGTGGTGGCACGGGAAGACTGCAGATTTGGGAGTAAGAAGCCTTGGGGTTGAATCCTGACTTTTTGTCCAGCTATGTAGTAGCCTTGGGCACACTACTCAGTCTTTCAGAGCCTCCCTTTCCTCACACCTACCTCTCAGAGCTGCGTTATCCAGGAAGCTTATATATGTGAAAAGCCTACGGTTAATTCTTATAACCCACTTCATTCCTAAGATGTAGCCATAAATTCTCTCTGGCACGAAGTTGGAAACACGTGCATCTAGTTCCCCAAATTCTCTGATTGATAAAGGAAAAGGAATTATTAATTATTGCATTCCAGTCACTGTGCCAGGGATTTCCAGTATACTACTTTATTTTATCTGCACATTGGTTCTTTGAAGAAGGTACTATTATTTTTCCATTTTCTACGTAAGGATATAGAAGTTCAGAGAGGTTAAGTAACTTGCTCCTGATCACACAGCTGGTGAGTGGAGAAGCTGAGATTCAAATTCCAGTCTGTGTGACCACAAAGTATGAGCTTTGGGCTACCTAACACAGTGCACTAGGCCTTCTAGTACCAGGAAGTAGGGCCACAGAGATCCCTCCAGCAATCAGACACAAGTTGATCAGAAAATCAGTCAGAATTAGCATGGCCATATAATGTATCTTCCTGACCAGCATACTTCTGATTTGTACACACAAAAAACCAGGTGGGATCCCAGGATGACAAGCATAAACCAGGAACTAGAGTCACCCTAGTCAAGGTACACATTACGTAGGGAAAGATGACATTTCAGCCTGTAATGTAGTTTCTAGATTCTGTGACACACTTTTCTTTCCCATTTAGCATCTTTACAATCACTGGCACCTTAGCTTTAATGAAATGTAGTAGTTAGAAGCAATGGAGAAGAGTTAAAACATGTGAAGGGAGAAGAAGGCTGAGAACAAGGTTCTGTATTCCTTGGGGACCCTGACTTAGGAGAGCAGCCAGGGTGGGAGACTCATAGGGTGGGTACCAAGGGAGGGGTAAAAAAGTATGCAGGAAGTGGGGAGGCAGAGGTACACCCAAAGACTGTTCTGAGAGAGCCCACATTGGAGGGCAGATTTCTGTGGGTGGTGAGGAGTAACTAGGATCATATATAGATGGGAAGATGCTCCCACATCCTCATCCTTGATACAGTACTGGATTAAACTAGTTCTGAAAGTTCTGGTTTTCAGACCACTACTGGCTGTACCCCAACCCTCATGACATCTTTGCTCCAGTCCTTTACCTTCTACCTTGGCTACCATGCTGGGATGGATACAACCCAAGCTAGGGAACCCTGGACTCTGCTGGGCAGCACACTGGCAGAGCTAAGCCGTGCTTTTTTGCCCCAACTCACCACAGTATGGAGGCTCGGAAGTAGTCAGGAGGTAGACTCTTACTTCCTTGGGAAGTGGCTCTATCTTGACACCATCTTGTTCCACCAGCCCTGGAAGTCAAGAAGCAAAGACAGCAGAGCCCTGAAGGAACCATTTTAGGATCCATGGCACCCACCCACACAGTAATTAATTCCCACACCAATTCATCTGCAAACAGCTACACTGCATGCTCATTATATGCTATGCCTTATGGTGAGACCCAGGATACATGCAACTCAGCTGGTCAGGGATGAGCACACAAGTAAACAGGAAATACATTCTGTAGATTGCCTGGCCCTTTCTCAGGAGGTATTTCTAAGAAATCTGAAGTTATGCCTCCAACTTGCAAAATAATTTATGTGACAGTTGTTTAATGGCACTTATCTTCTGTGTAGTAAAAGTGCAAGAAGTGTTTGACCAGAATGGTGGTTGACAAGCTGGGAAGGGCATTCTAGGCAGAGAGTACAGTTTGGGTACATGGACAAAGGGTAAGCAAACATGAAGTACTCTTGGGAGTACAAGTAGTCAGCATCCCCGGGGTGTTCTGTGTCAGTGAAAGTGTAGTGAGAGATGAGGCTAGGTGCTGTGTGAAGTGATTGTTCCACCAGCCAGTCTGTCACATCTGGGGGCAATCATGATCTATGCCCAAAGAGTAGGAAGTAATATTGATTTGCTTTACTGTGGGAAGCTAGCCCTACTCTACCATTTTGTCAAGTAGAAATCCATTTCATTCATGTAAGCAATGGCAGGCTGCTATAGCTGAGTGGCAGCCAGGGATAGGAAGTGAGAGAAAGAAGGAGGAGAAAGAACATTTACACTTCCCAGAGTTTTTCTTGGAGCTCTTCATTCTGTATAACCCCAGGATGTTCCCAGCAGTGGTCTGACTGTTGAGTCGACACCAGTTCCCTCAGCCTTACTCGTGTTCTTCTTCTCAGACTGACCTGGATCATCCAGGAATGTGCCTGAGCTGATCAACAGTTAGGCATCCTTCCAGCTGCTAGGTGGCCACCATAGCTTCACACCTTTAAAGTGGGCCACATGTGCCACTCTTGGGGACTTCTCCACAACATCTTGATTTAGGAACTATCAGGAGCTCAATAATGACTGGCCCAGCTAAAAAGGTCTATGTCAAGCCTCTAGTTTGCAAGTGGGGTCAGGGACTCTGGACTATACCAATGTTTCCAGAGAATGTCCTGAGGCTGAGCTTACAGGGGGTGGGCTGTGTGTGGGAAGGGTATGGACAGGGTGAGTATGGCATCAGGCAGCAGTGCAGAGAGTGAGGGGTGGGACACAGACGGCCAAATGCCATCATCCAGGTCAGAACAGGCTGAACACCTCATCAATTAAATTTTTTAAATCAGAGTTGGGTAGATTTCTTGATCATAGGAGATCAGGACTTAAAGAGGTAACAACTAGCAAGACTTGAACTTCCCCGAAACTGTCAAAGGAGGCAACAGGGTAGCATTTACCAATCCTTGGACAGGAAAGCAGAAAAGGGTTAAAACAATCCAGGCAGCGTCCAGCAAGGAAGGCTTTGTAGCTGGCACAGGGAAAGGCCATCAAAGGACAGGAATTCTCCAGGGCGCTGATGTAGAGGTGCACGGCCCTCATGTGATCACAGATTAGATAATTGTAGCCTGAACAGGGAGAGAAGCACAACCAAGGTTTCAGTTCAAGGTAAAGGGAAACGCCAAATTTTACATGCCCACCAGCTATAGATATATGGGATGTCCCCTGAGCCACATTTAAAGAATGTGAATAGATATGGCTACTGCATTCTTTCTTCTCATTTTCATTTTCCATAGAAACCCTATGCTTACTGTATTTTTCAGACTATAAGATGCATCCCCAAAATTTGGGAGGAAAATGGGCGTGCATCTTATAGTCTGAATGTAGCTTACCTGGATAGTAAATGTAGTTTACATTTGCATTAGTGAAATATTACATTATTTACGTTATTAAGTATTTTACCACATTTTTTCCTTCAAAAATTTTTTCCTGTTTTCCTCCTCTAAAACCCAGGTGCATCTTATGGCCTGGTACATCTTATAGTCCTAAAAATACGGTAATCTATGAAGAAAATTGCTGAATTTGAGACCCGTTCTTCCATGATCATACAAGCTCTCTGTCAGAAAATGGGAGCATCCTGACTTGGTGATTCTGACTCCAGTTATTAAAATGGGTATCTGTCCACACATTTTACCTTCTTTATCATCACTCACATAGGCAATTTTTTACCAAAAATATTTTTTTACAATCTCATTATACCCAGCCCAGCAACGAGACAATCAAAGGAGTCAGCAGCAAGCAGTTAGTTCACAGTCAGTCTCTCAAAGCCAGTGGTCTGGGGCTCACCTGGCCTAGTGACTGACAAGCTCTACTTGCCAAATGTCCCAATTCAGCAAAAACTTGGTTTTCTTCTTATTGTTTTTGTTTACTACTTAAATTTTTACAATAACTCACTTAAGTTGGCTGGGGTTAGGAGGTCTATAGTGAGCCACAGCTCCAGGGTTCTGGCATTGTCAGACTCTCCCTTCACCTTGGGACAACCCCTGCCCTCCAACTCTGAAATCAGCAACCACATCTGAGCTGTGTGTTGATGTTCCTGTCCCCTCATGGTTGGGACATCCTACGGCCATGCTCCTTCTAGCTGCAACAGGGGGCTGGGAGACACAAACTAAACCTTTCTCAAATGGTATTATGAAGAAAAAAATGAGGACTGGCTGACTGAATGCCACAGAAATTTTCAAAAGCCATTAAAACCATGCTATCTCGTCTGACCAAAATTGATGGAAAAACCTATAAATTGTTAAAAGGAACATGTTTTTGTAAAATCAGTAAATTTGGTAAATTTGATTAGTGGTTACTTAATACAATCATCAAAAGAATCCTTAAAATCTCAAAAGTTTGGTTAAACAGGAAGACACTAAAAAGATGGTAAATAGAAATCAGGATAAATTCTATATGAAATGCTGATAGTTTGCCTATATTCATAAGAAGAATATAAGAAGATTAAATAATCCTTAATACTTAAGTTTTGACAAATTTGGTGTTTTAAAAATGATACTAAGAATGTATGCAATGAATATGTGTATATTCATAAAGAACATTCGGAAACATTTAGAAGAAAAGAAATGATCCAGCCAAGATGGAGGCGTAGGCAGAAACCCTTCACTTCCTTATACAACCAAAAGGAGGATAACAACCAATCTAAAATCAATAAAAAACCGAAAGCACCAGAAAATCAAACTGCATGGAACTCCAACAACCAAGAAATTAAAGAAAAAGTCAGCCAGGACAACCAGACTGTAAGGTGGCGGACAGTATGGGCCAACTCAGAAAAACTGTAGCAAGTTGGCAGACCATGGGGGTGGGGCTGTCTGCCGAACTCAATGGGCTGCTTGGGAGGGGCTGACTTAAGGGGAAGACTGAGACTCAGAGCTGATTGTGGGCTATGGCTGGGGTTGCCGCTGTGGGAGAAACTCCCAGTCTCACCTGACAGTTTGTCAAAAAGTGCTTTAGAGATGAGCGGGTGAGCTGCACTGTTCCCTCTCTGGGCCCTCACCCAAAGGCAGCAAAGAGGGTTGCCCTGCCTGGGTGAATGCCTAAGGGCCTGCCCCCTTACAACTTATCAGCTGTGCCAAGACAAAGAAATATGGCCCAAATGAAAGAACAGAGCAAAACCTCAGAAAGAGAACTAAACGAGCAGGAGATCACCAACCTATCTGATGCAGAATTTAAAGCCCTAGTAATTTCCTTCTGGCTCACAGAACTGATTGAGCTTGGTGGAAAAATGAAAGGTACTCAAAATGAAATAAAGCAAAATATTCAAGAAACCAACAGTGACAGGAAAGAAACCAGGATTCAAAGCAACGATTTGGAACAAAAGGAAGAAATTAACATCCAACTGGATCAGAATGGAGAAATAAGAATCCAAAAAAATGAAGAGAGGCTATGGAATCTCTGGGACAATGTAAAACGTTCCAATATTTGAATTATAGGGGTGTCAGAAGGAGAAGAACAACAGCAAGAAATTGAAAACTTATTTGAACAAATACTGAAGGAAAACTTCCCCAATCTGGCAAAGCAAATAGACTTCCAGGAAGTCCAGAGAGTACCAACGAAGCTGGACCCAAAGAGGAACACACCAAGGCACATCATCAAGTTACCCAAGATTAAAGAAAAAGAGAAAATCCTAAAAGAAGCAAGGGGAAAGGAAACAGTGAGTTACATATAAAAGGGTGCCCATTAGACTGTCAGCTGATTTCTCAAAAGAAAACTTGCAGGCAAGAAGGGCCTGGAAAGAAGTATTCCAAGTTATGAAAGGCAAGGACCTACATCCAAGATTCCTCTATCCAGCAAAGCTTTCATTTAGAATGGAAGGGCAGATAAAGTGCTTCCCATATGAGGTCAAGTTAAAGGAGTTCATCATCACTAAGCCCTTATTATATGAAATGTTAAAGGGACTTATCTAAGAAAAAGAAGATAAAAAATATGAACAATAAAATGACAACAAACTTACAACTATCAACAAATGAACCTAAAAGAAATGAACACAAAAACTAAGCAAACAACCAGAACAGGAACAGAATCAGAGAAACAGACAGCACACAGAGGGAGTTCAGTGGGGAGGAAGAAAGAAGGAATGGGGGGGAAAGGTATTGGAAAGAAGACACATAATTAGTAGGCATAAAATAGACAGAGAGAGATAAAAATGGTATAGGAAACAGAAGACTCAAAGAACTTAAATGTACAACCCATGGACATGAACTAAGGGGGGAATGCTAGAGGATTGGGAGGCAGGGTGGAGGGGGGATAAAGGGGGAAAAATTTGGAAAACTGTAATAGCATAGCCAATAAAAATACTTAAAATAAGAAAAGAAATGTATATTTATTAACTGTACTCAAGAAGATGATCTTGAAAACTAGTTTGGAGAGTTGTTAAATTTAGTAAGTTTGGGGATATGGTCATGTAGTAAATTGATCCTTTGGCTACCTAGCTTTGGGCACATTAGTCTACTTCTGCCACAGCTAGGCTCCACTGAGGATTTAGCTAGTTTGGACTATGCTGCAAAGCAAGGCCCAAGAAGAAAGGAGACTATTGTCTGGAGTGATGTTGTATGATGTCAGGGCCTAAGAAGTGGGGAGGGCAGCATACATATGGTGCAGGCTTTTAATTTCAGTCACTTCTCCCCCAGAATTCCTAGACTCCAAAGACATTCGTTCAACAAGTGCTAAGTAAGGCATTATAGACATAGTAAAGGATGCAAGAAGGGAGACCTTCTGTGGCCCACACTAGCTGACTCAACACAAAGGCTGTTAGAGAATTCTCGTCTCTGGGGAAGCCAAAAACCAACTCTCTCTGGCTTTCTGACCTGCATGAATGAAGGTGGGACACCCAGGTTGGTCTTGGCCTCCGTTGACGAAGTAGTCCACATGTCCAACAGGAATCCGAATACCCAAATCTGAAAGAAGACAGAACCCCATTACCTGTTCTTACTACAGGGGCATATTGTCTAGGTCCCACAGCAGAGTCCACTGGCAGCAGAACCTGAGGTGTGACCTTTTGAGCCCACCCACTCTCAGTGCTGAATGAGTCCCTGCCTCACTCCAATGTGCTCTAAGAAAGCAGCACCAGCCCTTAGTTTTCTAAAGAGGGTTTGCTGAAAGGAAGCACAGAATAAATTCCTAAGAAGATGCTCATAGTTGCCTATTAAAATCAAGAAAAATGTCCCTTAACATAAGTTTTAATAAATCAGTAAATGTTATATGTTTGGTAAATTTCCTTGTGTAATAGTTTCTATTTTGTTTCAAGCAATAGTTCAGATGTGTGTGTTTGGAGCCACACTTCCCACATACCTTTGTGCTCTCCTGACAGCGGAAATATGACCTAGCTACAAAGAGATGTGTGTGAGAGACTGTAGACCTCATTTCATTATCACGATCATATCTACCCTTCAGTCTGGGTCAGATCCAGCTGCTAAAGACACTGATTTTCTCCTTCATGTCATCTATCATTATTGTAAGCAATTGATTGTATTATTTGTTTAATGTCGTCTACCCAGGGATTAAGCAATGACCTAGAAGTTATCCTTGAGTCTACGGCCATACCATCTTGAACTTGCCAGATCTTGTCTGATCCCAGAAGCTAGAAGTTATTCTTGATTCCTCCCTTTTCCTCACTCCCTATATCACCTCTCTGGTCAGCTCTGCCTCCAAAGTATATTTTGAATCTTTCTACTTCTTTCTGTCTCTATTTGCCCAAGCCACTGTCGTCTCTCACCATCATGTTTCGTTCTTCCAATGTGTCTCCCGGCTTCCCTTAGTCTTTCCTGCAGTCCGTTCTCTGCGTAGCAGCCGCAGTAATCTCTTAAGCAATCTACATCACTGCCCTGTTGTCACTGACCATACAATAAAATTTAAACCCCTCGCCATGGCCCTTCTGGTCCTGCACCCTCTTCCCCAACATCACTCAGTGCCTCACTCACACAGTGCACTCTGCCCTGTCCCCACCCGTGTCCAGGCTCTCATTTTGGCTATAGAATGTTTCTCTCCTGGCTCTTCTCAGGGTTGACTCATTCACAGCTGCAAAATCTCATCTCAAATATCATGTCTTTGGACAGACTTTCCTCAATAATTCTACTTAAAGTAGACCTCCGACCTAGGTCACCCTCGACCTCATATCCTTCCTTATCATAATCACAATGTGTAATTATCATGTCTGTTTACTTGTTTGTGAACTCCACAACAGCAGGGCCTTCACCTGTCCATTTTCTGTTATATCCCCAATACCAGTGCAGTACCCAGCACATGTGAATGCCTAATAAATATTCATTGAAGGAATAAATGAATGGATGCTTGCCCAATTAGCCTGTGGGTTCCACATGAGCAGGGACCTTATCAGATCCCAGCAGTGTTCTCAGCACCTGCAGCATAGCTCAGTAAAGACTGAGATGAATGGAATGAGTCTTTCTTCCTTTGGTCACATTAAGAAGAGGCTTCAACTTTGAAGAGCACTAAGAGGCCTAGCTCAGGTAAATAGGGACCTAAAAGTCACCTATTTAGCAAATTTAGGGACAAAAGGGATTAATTTTGCTTATTAGCATGGCTAATTAACCCAGCAGCTTGGCAGAAGCCTATGGGCTTGAGTTTCCTGTCTGTGAGATGAAGGAAAGAGAGGTTTGACCAATATGATTGCATGGGCTTCTTCCAGAATCATCTATCTGTGAATGCTGGATGCTAAAAGAAGGCCAAAGGGAGTGAAACATAGGCAACTCTCACTTGAACTGCAAACACTTTCAGTAGGGACCTACGTTATTTCCTCCCACGCCTATCACACTGAGCACTGGGCCTGGCACAGACTAATAGGCATTTGTTAAGGAGTTGAAATGAGGAGAAATGCCCGACCCCTTTGCCAGCTGGTCAGAAAAGCTTAATTTGGTCAGAGTGGATTTAGAGTTGAGGGTCTTTCCTATGCCTCTCATTGCTAGAGGGGGGAATTTTTATTCTTTGCTAGACTGAACAGCAGGGTTCATGCCCCAGGAGGCCTAAAAATAGACCCCAGGAGTAGAATGTCCCAATCCCCTGGGGCGAAGGCACAGTCACCCTAAAAAAGCAGCATGACTTTCCCGTACACCAGCCAGGCAGCAGTCCCTGCCATGGCACTACCTCAGCACAAGGGTTAGTGCTGAATCAGAGAGTGAAACTGCTCCACAAATGAGAAATCTCCTTCCTGCTGCTAGCTAAAAACAGATCCATTCATCTCACTTCTAAGAAAATGACAGAGTAAAAAATAAAAAATAAAATAGCAAAATAAATAAAATTTAAAAAAAGAAAATGACAGAGCTGCAAGATGCTGGGGAATGTCTCACTGTGCAATAGAACCTCAGAGGGAGAGGGAATCTACCCAGGGCCACACAGCTACAGCTGCCACCCCACCCCTGCCCCATGCTCGTTGCCCCAGCCCAAGAAGACCCTCTCAGCTCACTGTCGGTGTCTGTGTGGATGGCTTCCACAAAGAGGGCATCTCCAGCGTCCAGGCGCTCCTCCAGGCTGGCTCTGGTGTACTCTGGCCCAGCGGGGTCCAGGCCTACAAGGATAGGCTGATGTCAAGGCCCCCTTTCCTCTCAGCCAAAGGAACCCTCACAGATCCACAGCATACCTACCTTGGCAGCCATTCCAGTTTAGTGTCCCTCAACAAGGACCCCAAGGGTGGAAAACTATCTCAGAACCCCCATGCACAGGGACCCCCACTCCACTGTGTGTAACTTCCCAATGACCCAGCTTCTCTGGCTGTCCAATGAGCTCGATAACACCAACCATTTGGTGAGGCTTAATGTGGGTAATACTAATCCTCACGTAGTAGTGACAAGAGCTTTCATTTTTTGAGCAGGTATTATGTGCCAGGCGTGATGCCAGGCAGTTTTACACACTCTAGTCCTCACAACACACAGTGAAAGAAATATTACTATCTTCATGTCTTAGTTTGGAGGCCTTCCCCTTCCCTCCCCAAAAAGTAAACCCTGAGACAAAGATTCAAAATGCAAGTAGCTTATTTGGGAGATCACAGAAAGCGCAGTGAAGGAGTAGAAAATTGAGTCATAGAATGAAGGACATTTTTAATCAATGGAGTATCACTTTGGGCAAGCCGGTCTCACCCCACTGGGACTCCTCTGAGGGGCCCTTAGAACATGATTCACAGTTGTCCCATTGCAGGGTGATTGCCACACAATTCTGGCCCCTGATTAACTGAGGATAGCTCCTGAAACACAAAGCATACTACCCTTTTGCAAGTATTTAGCATACCATTTAAAGGCGATTTCCACAGTGGGTCAAGAAGATATCCTGATAGGAGCCATTACAAACCATCTTACTATTAACCTAAAAATAAAAGATCTTTCAAGGTGAGAGGCACTAACTGAGTCACTGATTCAGTCAGAAACCCAATTAGTCTTCCAATTGGGAGACAAAGGCAAAGGGCATTCATGAGAAAGGGAAAGTGAACTACTACCTCAGTAGAAGAAAGGCATTTCTGTTGATGCAGATTAGCTAACATCGTGACACTAATTTTAAAGTGTGTTTTAATATTCAGTTGGGTGGTGATCATTCTGATAGTCATAATATCTGCTTTCATGTTATCCTTACAAACAGTTCTTTGGGACACAGTGTTGCTTTAGGCCCAGTCCAAAGGTTGTTTTGCCCTGTTTTAACATTCCAAAGGTTGTAGGCATAAGAGGTACAAGGCAGGTCTTCTGGAATATCAGTTCTGGCTCCATTTTAAAGTGGTTCTCTTTATTAATTTTTTACATTACAGATGTAGAAACTGAGGTTTAGGAAGAACCTGTGGCTCCTAACACTGATGTTAGAGACCATGCAATAATAACATAATACCATTTTATGCAAAAGGGGCCCCAATAAATGAATTTTGCTGGTCACAGATGACTTAATTATAATACCAAAAGGCTCCACACTCCCCTCTGGTTGCCTCGGCAAAGTCATTTCCAGGATATTCTCTTGCTCTTTCTCTAAACATGAGAAGATGGGTGGGGAAGAACGTTACCTGTGATCCGTCCCAACTGGCCTTTGTAGAAATGTCCCACCATGCCCCCAACATGGGCCCCCAGGCTCACTCCAATGATGTGGATGGAGGACTCCGACACACCCAGAACCTACAATGAACATTTACAGTGGATTGCATTTGGGCCCCAGCAACCCCTGGCCTCACGGGGTAACACTTTCCCTGAGGCTTTAGCAGCAGAGAGAAATGACACAGGGAGCACTCATATGTGGTCTGGGGAGCAGGGAAGAATTCTCATCCCAGGAATCCCTTGCCTTCTTCCTGGGCTGTCCACATGAGCAATCTCCTTACTTTATTCTTTGGTGACCAGTGTGAGTCATGACCTCAGCTATTTCCTTTGAGGGGTGACTAAAGCCAGCCACCAGCTCCCCCCACAGACATGCAGGGACCCAATTTAGAGAGGAGGAGAGGAGGCTCAGAAGAGACTAATAAGTCACTAGGTGGTTCTGCTTTCACTCTAAAGTTCCTCCTCATGTGTTTGTTAATTCTTTCCTTCTAACCCCTCTGCCCTCCATAAGCAGCCCAAATCACCCTAGGCGCTTCTGCACCTACCAGGAGTTTACTGAGGAAACTGGAGATCTCAAGTCCCAGCTTAACCACATTTTCTACAGCTGAGAAGTAGACAGCTGTAGAGCCGTACACCCAGTCCACGGCAATGACGTTAGTGTCTGCTGCCCTCAGAAGGGCACCGATGAATTTCTCAATCCAGGAAGGCTTTGTTCCTAAAGCCCTAGACATGGGGCCAAGACAGGGTAAAAAAATTATCTACCAAATTGCTATACACTGTCATGGAAACCTCTGTTAACAGAATAAACCCAGAAAAAAAGTCAAAACTAGAGACAGGGGATATATGGGTAGTAAATCACACAGCACTCTGAGCTAAGGCGGGGACATAATCCCAAGATGAGGGGGGCTTCTATCTGCACATACAGAGCCTTTGTGTGGATTATGACAGGGAGCCTTTTGTCCAGGTGGACGCAGCTTCCTGCTGGGGCTCAGAACTCAGGCTGCATTCCAGCCCCACCAGCCCTCAGCCCTTTGTGCAAGGCACAAACAACACAAACCATATGCACGGGCCCCGCTTGTGTTATTGGGGAGAAAGAAAACGTAGAGTTGTATGTTAGAGTTAAGATTTGCTATCTTACTCTCATTCTAGAATACAGCACTTTCCTTGAAGTTGTTTTTATTTATGTGTTCATTTGTTTATTTCTTCATTTATTCAACAAATGGGCCAGGCAGTATGCTAGGTGCTTTGTAAGATATTTTAAAAAAATAAAATATAGTCCCTATCATTCTGGATCTTACAGTATAATAACCGTTTTTTTTAGGAAAAAGAGAATGATTTTTAAAATTTCAGAAAGTTTTTTTCCCAAGGTACTGGGATCAGGAAAGAAGTCTTCTCAGTGGCCCTCACAGTACAGGGACAATCCGAGTGGGCTCACGGGGACAAAGGAGCACGGACTGGGCATTTGCCATGGAATATGGCTTTGGGCAATCTTGGAGCCTGATGTGCTTTCCAGATCTACCAGCTGTCCCTGGGTTGAGGGTACACACTCAGTCTTGGATGGTGGCTAAATGTAAGATTTGCTAGGGGACAGATTTTGGCACAAGAGTGATGAGGGATAGATGCCTAAGGAAAGGTGTGGTTGGGTCCACAGAGTCCAGGTATTTGAGAGGCAGTGAGAACCCAAAGGTAAGGAAATGGTGATCCTTTGTGCAGTGCCTCTGTGTCCACCTCTTCATTGGGTACTCCCAACTCTAGTTGCTCTATGAGGTTACTTTTTCACCACATTCTCTCCCTCTTTCCTCCCAGCAATCTGTTCTGGCCTTGTCAGTGGGCTTTTGAGAGAAGATATTAAAAGGAAGGGGAATAAATTGAGACTCAGTGACAATATATCACAAGAAAAATTAGACTGTAGGTCACCAAAGAAATTGAAGAAGTGTCTAGCTTCTGGATATGATAAATACAGCCTCCATAGGTGGAAAGTTTCTTAGGTCATAAAACCAGGAGAGAAAAGAGGAAGTAAAATAAAGTTCTGGATGAAAACAAAAACAAAAACCCAGGCTGTTACCCCTGAGTGACTGTAAAAAGCCCATGACTTCACTGGGTGAGATGAATCATAACAATGCCTCAAGGAGGACAGGATCCCTGAGGTCATCTCTGTAGCCTTCCTTTTATTCCATATGGAAACCAGGCTCCACATGCTGGAGTGATTTGTCCAAGATCACACATATTTATCGTTCAACAACATAATGTGTGTTCACGTTGATACGAGACACCTTTACAGACAGCAGGAGGTGAGGCATGGACATGTGACTGCTAGTAAATGTACTTCTCCTCTCACTCCCCACTAACTTCCTGTGGTCACTTTCTACTTCTCAGCACAAGCAATCCTGTTGATTGGTTTGCTCCCACCTGAATCCATGGATAAGGAGTTTGGTTCCCAGAGTGGCATTGAACCCAGAGTTTTGGAGGTCTTGGCTTTCTTCCACTAGCTTCCCACAGCTGGGATCCGAAGGGGTGAAGAGAAGGAACTGGACTCTGAGGTTGGTGCCTTGGAGGAGATTGGCATTTTGGAAGTCAGTGCACTTTGGCTGTTGGGTAGGAGGTGTATCTCCTGGAGGAAAACAAAACAAACAAAACAAAGCAAGAACAATCCAAGGTGAGGTCATCTGTTCTTAAAAGAAAGAAAGGTATTCTTACCCATGGACATGGACAACAGTGTGAGGATTGCCTGAGGGAGTAGCTGGGCTGCGTAGACGGGGACAAAGGGGGGAAAACTGGGACAACTGTAATAGCATAAACTATAAGGTATAATTTTAAAAAAGAAAAAGAAAGAACAATGTTTTTGAAAGGAAGAAACAGGGTCTTACAAGCATTATATATCAGCTTAATTTATATATATAATACAAGCATATTATATATATAAATTTCTACATATAATCAGACTCATTTATTAAAAGCTGCATCATTTCTGACACCAAAATCTGTGAATATTTTTCATGTCTAAAGATAAAATGCCAGAGATAAATATGAGTATTGCTCTACTATACAAGATTAAAGGCCACAGTGAAATGGATACTATTGTAGACTAAATTGAGTCTCTATATGTCCATATGTTGAAGACTTAACATCCAGTGCCTCAGAATGTGACTCTACTTGTAATTACTTTACAGAAGTAATTACATTAAAATGAGGCCATTGGAGTGGGCTCTAATCCAAAATTACTGCTCTTCTTACAAGAAGAGAAAATTTAGACACAGACACAGAACAAAGACCATGAGAAGACACATGGAGTGATAGCCATCTACAAGCCAAGGAGAGAGGCCTAGAAGAGATCCTTCCCTCATTGTCCCCTTGCTCTCAGATTTCTAGCCTCCAGAACAGGGTATTGAGAAACTTCTGTTGTTTAAGCTACCCAGTCTGTGGCATTTTGTTATGGCAGCTCTAGCAAACTGACGGCTCAGAGGGATGGGCCAGCAGTGGCAGCAGGCACACACCAGCCCAGCCATGGCCCTGTTAGGGGCTACCTTGCATTAATGCCCTGGGACAAAGGCATCTACAGAATTAGAAAGGCCCGGACTGCAATCTTTGGTTTGTGCATGTGCCTTCATGGAGAAGACAGCAATTTCAGTTTTCTGGAATGTTTATCTGCCTTCAGAGGTAACTGGGGAGCACATATTCAAGAAGTACGTGGATCTGGGGTGCACTGGGATATGGAATTATGAGCGGACTGTGGGAACCCCACCCTTAGAGAGTACTGAGGTACACCAGTGGTTTCACCACCTGTGTCAGAGCCCCAGGCCTGGTCTTCAAGAGCTCTTGCATGTCCCTGCTTAGACACCCTGACCTGTGTTCCCCACGCCCCTCAGCCCACAACTTGAGTTCCCGCAGTAAGCAAGAAAGATGCCTGCCTCTGCAATCTCATCTGCCTTCCCTAGCCTCTGCCTCTTTAATGAAAAGATGAAAGGACTCTGCTTGAGCATTCGACTTGAACAGCATAAATGAGTAACTCTGCTGTATTGGTCATATAGGGAAACCCACTTCCATCAGAGAATTAAGAATCCCATTAAAAGAGCATTGTATATCACGAAACAAGGCCTAACAAACATCAAAGCATCAATGTTATCCAGACATTATCTAAATAAAATATAATAAAATTGTTTAAAAATACATTTGGAGATTTAAAAACCCCTTTGGGTTAAAGAATAATCACAATGGAGACTACCAAACATTACAAACTAAGTGACAATAAAACAAGTACATATAAAACCCTTGAGTGAAGAGCTGAAGCAGCACTGGGGGATGCGCATACCTCAAATGCAAATTCTAGGGGCATCAAGGGAAAGACATAGATTAGGTAACCAAATTTGGTAACTCAGAAAGTTGAAGAAGAACAATGCAACAACTCCCAATAAAATATAGGAAAAGAACTGTAAAGGAAGTAGTTGAAATTAAATAAAACATTGGAATATAAATAACATTAGCATCACCACCGCTTAAGCCAAACCTCTTGTAGACCTACCTGACACCTCCCTACAGAGGCCTACAGACAGACAGACATATGTATATGTATGTTTGTTTCTAACTTACGATAAAGCTTAGTTTATAAGCAGAGTAAGAGATTAACAAAAATAACTAATAATAAAATAGAACAATTTTGACAATAGGCTGTAATAAAAGTTATGTGAGTGTGTTCTCTCTCAAAATATCTTACTGTCCTTTACTCACCCTCCTGCTTGTGACGATGTGAGACGGTGTGCCTATTTGATGAGATGCAGCGAGGTGCCGAGATAGGAGACAATTTAAAACTTATGAATTGTTTATTTATGGAATGTTTCATTTGATATTTTCTAATTGTACTTGATGGAGAGTAGCAGAAACTACAGAGAGCAAAACCATGGATAAGTTGGGGGCTACCAAGCCCTGTTACCTCCTTGGTCCAAGCCACCATCTCTCAAAATAAACTTTTTAAATATAAAGATGCACTTAAAAAGTGCACAGTAAGTAGAGAGGCTCCAACATTATTTACCTAGTAGTTGTTCTCTAAAGAAAGAGAGTGGGAGAAGAAGCAATATTTTGAAAAGATAATTGCTGAGAATGAATTCACTAATCAAAAACCGTTCTTAGGATCATGAGCAAGATAAAAAATAAATCGATCTATACTAGGCAGACTATAGTATAAACTGTAGAACATTAATGATAAAAAGATATTCTTAAAAATTACCAGACAAATGCACTTGGAAACTAAAAAGAGATGGACAATTTTCTAGAAAAATATAATTTACTGAAAATTATTTAAGAAATAGAAAATCCAAATAAACCTAGTAGCATCAAAAAAAAAAATGGAATTAGCAAGCAAGAGTGTGCCACCAGTGTCAGATGGTTTAATTTGAGAACTCCACCAAGCCTTTAAAGTACAGATCATCTTTATTTTATAAAAACTGTTTCACCCTGGCTGGTGTGGCTCAGTGGACTGAGCACTTGCCTGTGAACCAAAGGGTTACCGGTTGGATTCCCTGTCAGGGCACATGCCTGGGTTTGGGCTAGGTCCCTGGTGGGGATGCACAAAAAGCCACCACACATTGATGTTTCCCTCCCTTCTCCTCTCTCTTAAAAGAAATAAATAAGCCTTTTTAAAAAAACTGTTTCATAAAATAGAAACTTATTTTATGAGGTTATAATAACCTTAGTATCAACACCAACAAGGGAAATACAAGAAAGAAAATAATAGGTTAATTTCCTTTGTTAAAGTATATGCAAAATAATAAATATAAATATGTACAAAAATAAAAATAAAGGCTGGAAAACCAAATTTGACATTGCATTAAAAAAATAAAATGGAAGGAGACTTGACTTTGAGTGGTGAACACACAATGCAATATACAGATAATATGTTGTAGGGTTGTACACTTGAAACCTGTATAATTTTATTAACCAATGTCACCCCAATAAATTCAATTAAAAAATAAAAAGCATGGTCTGAAATTAATAAATAAATAAGTGAATGAATGAATAAATAAATTGCCCTGGCTGGTGTGGCTCAGTGGACTGAGTGCCAACCTGTGAACCAAAAGGTCACTGGTTTGATTCCCAGTCAGGGCACACACCTGGGCTGTAGGCCAGGTCCCTGGTTGGGGGCATGGGAAAGGCAGCCAGCTGATGTTTCTCTCTCACATTGGTTTCTCTCCCTCTCTCTCTCTCTTCCCCTCCCTCTGAAAACTAACTAAATAAAATCTTTTAAAAATAAAAAAACAAAAAAATTAAATTAAAATTTTTTAAAATATGCCATGACCAAAGGATTTGACCCTGGTGATCTTAGTCTAATTGAACTAGTCCACAGGATTTAGAAAAAAAATATGAGAGATTATCTTTATAGAATGATTACTTAAGCAAGATGACAAAAGCCGAAATCATAATAAGAATTAAGACAACAACGTAATATTATTTTTCCTACCAGATTAACAATGTGAAAAACATTTGATATTACAAAGTATTAGCAGTGAGGTAGGGAAATGGCCGTGTTCACATACTAATAAGTAGTTAAAACTTCTTTACAGGGCAATTTTTCTCATGTCTATTAAAAATGTATAAGATGTAAGTCCTTTCAGATCTAGAATAAAGTGTATAAACAGCCATTTTTTAAAAAGCAAGACAGCTCTGTGTGTTGATACAGAAGGATCTCTCTCTCTCACATATACACACAAATATATATGTATGGAGGTCATTTTATGCACATACACAAATAAATGACACATGAAACCAGGCAGCACCTTTTAAAAGCAACCCACTGATGCAGATAATAAACACACTCATGCAAGCTGAACTTTGGAGCAGGGAAGGAGTGCTGAGTAAAGGAATGAAGCATTGCAGGGGAGATACGCATCATGGAAGCTCTCTTGGAAACTGTGAAGAGCTGAAATGCAGGAAAAGCTAGAAGAGAAACTCCAGGCAGACGGAAGACCACAGTCTAACACCGGAGAAAGAGAATTAAATGCCTTGTGGAGATGACAGAAAAGCAGTCCACTGTTGAGACCAGGGGGAAGGGAGCTTTCCAAGAGTGGTGCCACTGCTGGGGGCAGGCAGGGATTGTCACTAGTTGGGGAATCTCAATGCCACAGGAGAGTTGCGATTTGCTGTATCAGGCAGACAGTGTGGGGGGTTTTTAATGGGAAAGGTAGAATGCAAATGGCATCTGCGGGAAGTTGTCTTAACCATCACCAACATTGGCAGAGATGAGTCATCAGTGTTCTGCCAGGAAGGATGATAAACCTGAACTTGAGCTGAGTCAGTGATATGAAAAAGGATGTCTGACAAGCTCAGTGACGAAATCTTTAGTTTGGAAAATTTTAGTTTTAATATGAGATATATCTTGGAATGATGAACATTTATCAGATAAAAATGAATAACATCTTGAAATTAATTAAATTTTATTTTTTTACAATCATCCTGACCCGTGCAAGGTGAAAATGAATAATGAGGGTTTTAGAACAATTAGTAAAACAACTCGAGGAGGTTCAACTTTCCTGACTTGAGAAAGTGCCCTGATTACCATCGTTGCCACTACGATTATAGGGCTTGTTCTCCCTCTTGTAACTTCATCTCCAGAGAGAGGGCTTTCAGGGATTCTTCCAAAGGTTAGCACTGCATATGCAGTGGTTTGAGAAACAGAATCATTCCATCCAGCGCCTGAGCCCCTGATTTACCTGCACTTCCAACGCTGAACCACAGAAGGAGTCCCCACGACCAGAAGAAGCATCTCTCCCAGAGGCCTGGGCACATGACTGAGCCGAAAGTCTCAGAGCTGGGGTAACATCACATAGCCCAGACGTCCACACTCTTGAACACCAAATACCTCCTTGGGCCTCACTAATAATTAACCAGGCTCCTGACCTGTAAAAGAAAAAATAAACTGCCTAATTGTTTAACCAGCACAGTTTTTCTGTTTCTTTTTCTCAGTAAAAATAAATATACTTTTCATTTTCTTTTCTTTATTTTTTAAAGCAGGGGACATTGAAACACATTGTCCTTCCTCTCTGAGCCAAACATCATCAGGAAACTATTTCCTGCACCTCTCCCACTTCCCATTATGAAATGTTAGTAAAAACCAAAGCAGAAGTCTTTCATCTCTAGGTAACTACAAAACCCTCATTGTACTGGAATTATCTGTGGATGTGTTTGTCTCCCTAAGAAGACTCTAAGCAATTTGAGGGCAAAGACCTTCTCTTTACATTTTTGAATCCCCAGTGCCTACCACAAGCTGAGCTAATAACACATGTTTAGTGAACTACATTTAAGGGGCAGAATGAAAGAAGACAAAGTTTGCCTCTAGAGAGTACTCGTCTTTCAGAGTGTTGGATCTGGAAGTGAAATCCAACCATTTAGGAAGAAACATTCAAATTCTTGAATTCACAAATAAAGTGAATAGTAGGAAAAGAAAATGACCTTATAGAGGCCCTGTTGCAATAAGTGGTAGAATGGGCCTGAAACCAGGGCATTTCCAGTGTTCCTTGTGGCTTCTCCCACCCAAAGGATTGGCAGAAACCACAGGCAGCTAGTTCAGGCATGCCTGGGAAAGGGGAAGGGCAGGGCACTTGCCCAGGTCCTTAAATTGTAACACTGCAATATGATGCAGAGAACCTGCCCGCAGGGCCAATATCAAAGTTTCTGGGCAACAGCTCTATGAAGTGAGTCCTGTCCACAAACATGTTTCACACAGTTTTAGGGCACAGAGAGGTTAAGTAACTTGCACAGAGTCATGCAGACTTGAGGTTTGAAGCAGGACAAGCTAGCCCTGGGGACAATACTCTGAACCCCTGTACCAGACAGCTACAGTCCCTGAAGAGGCTTTAATACTGTGCCAGCATGGCTGTGCCTGGCCTGCCAAAGATGGGGATAAGATGATTTTGGAGGGGCTGGCCCTTGCTTCCGCTCATACATATGATCCTGCTGATCAGGCCTTGCTGCCACCGGGAAGGAGCATGGCAATAAATGGGGCTCTAATGAAGGCTGTTCTGATGTCAGAGACCAAGTCAGGTGTATTCATTCAGGCACTCAGAGCAGAAGAGACTGAGATGGGACTAGATGGGCAAGAGAATTATTGGATAACACTTGTGAAGAATGAGGGAAGTAAAGAAGACAGGGAGAGCCTTTAGACCCTGATTCAGAAGAGGAGGAAGGAAAGAAAATTACACAGAAAGAGTCTTGGACTGCCCCAAAGTGCCTAGAATGTTACGGCCAGAGCAACAGGGAACACTCAAGCTGAAGTCTTCTATTACAGCTGTCTAGTGTCTTACAGTATTGAGCCTGTATTTGCAGCCCCACCCACCCTGAGTCATTAGCAGGGGTCAGCTTCAGCACAAAGACAAGCTGGGGTGACGGGAGTCCAGAACAGCAGCAACTGAAGCAGCAATTGAGACCATCTCAGATTAGGCTCCCCACAGCAGGAGACTGAGGGCTGGCCATTTTCATGGCCACCTACAGCAAGGCCCGTGTTGGTATGTCAAGCCAGTTATTCTAGCAATTGCTTATCTGTGGCATTAATACCAGTGACCTTTTAGAGAGCACTTTCCCTTTTACATTCATCATCTACTACAGTGTTCTCCAAGTGGGGACAGAGTGGTCCCATCCATGGCCACCTGCCTCAGAATCCCCCAGGAACTTGGAATACTTTGCTGGATCCATCCCCAATGAGTATGTCTGAGGTTGAGCCCAGGCCTCTGCAGTTCCAGAGGATTCCTCAAAGAATTATATGCATGCTAGAACCACTCGTCTTCTCGTAATTCTCAATGTAGACATTTCCAATTTACCAGTGAGGAAACTAGGGTTCAGAAAGGCCAATGGCCTGGGGAACACTGCTTGAGAGCCAAGTGTAACCACACAGGCACCTCTTTTCTTCAATATGACCTTTTCTCCTTTCTTTCCTTTTTACTCCAAATGGCCTTGTCCAGAACCCTGACTCACCCACCTCCCTCTCCCTTAATCATAAAGCTCTTGGGACAATGAGGTTCTATTCAGAATCAAACAATCTTAGGAACAAAGGCTTCGGTCTTTTGACCACAGAGACAGAGTTTCAGTCAAACTCAAGATAACACCTAGACTTCAGTTTGTATTTTAGGTCCAGACCTAGAAAAGCAGAATGACCTCCCAACCACACCCTTGAAAAACTGGACAGAGCGGTGCCATGGCCGACGTCAGGATGAAAGGCAATGATCAACCATGCCTACCTTAGGGCCAGTCAGTAAGTAGAGACCACAACCCTAACTCTGTTAGTTACCATGACTAATGATTTCTTCTCTATATAACTCATTCCTTAGAAGCCATTGGGGAACCAGGTCTTGGAGCAATTGCTCACCTGTACTTCCAGGTTGGGAGCCATTTCCTTAAATAAACCTTTACTTTCTTTGCTGCAAACTCCTGTTTGTGTTTAATTGGACTTTGAGACGTGCAGGTGAATGAACCCCTCTAGTTGGCTAACACAGGAAATGGAGTGACATATTTTAGGAGTCGAGGATAGAGACCTTTCTACCAGCAGACACAGAGGAAAACACCAATTGATTTTCAGTGTATATGCTCTGTCTCCCCCAAGGAGAATGGCAGCCTCAAGAGGGCAAAATTCTGGGATAATTTTCTCGCTGTAATATCCCCAGCAGCCAGCACAGTGTCTGCCACATATCTGTTGCTCAATAAATATTTGCTCAGAGAAGGCTTGACACATTAGTCTCCTGGATTCAGGGCTGGTATGGAGTAGCAAACACCAGAAATCCCATCTCACCCCAAATATTGCTTCCACGAGAGCAGTCTTCAGTGGAAATCATCCTGGGGGAGAGTCACTTGTTTGCTCAAGGTCATGTTTCTCAATTTCATTCATTCAGGTTTTACCTTCCCTACTCCTGCCACATCCACTTACCACCTGTGCTAATATGTATTTCAAGTTTTTATTTACATGACTTCCACCTATGGGCATTGACAATGGGAAGTGATTGCCCACATATCATCCAAAATGAGAGGAAACACGAGTTTGAAGTATAAGCCTCTATCTGCAGGTCTATAAATCAGGGGAACCCCAAGGTTCTTTTTTTGATTCTGTCCCCAGTCTCTAGACAACCACATTTAAGGCCCATGCTCTTTGGATCTTAGAGGTGAAAGTCCAGGGGCTCTAAGCCCAGAGACCCTGAGAGGGAGCACTAGCCTAAGACCACCTAGCTAGTACAGATGATGATGACACCAAGGCCCAAAAAGGTATAGTAGTGATGGGGTGGGGGACTTAATTGTTGGAAAATTTTAGTTTTAGGTAATAGCTAATAAGCTTAGTAATCAATGTGTGTAAAAAGCTACTGTTTCAGAAACTGAAGGTATGACCCACCCTGACTCTAGGAGACTATAAGTAGCTCTGCCTTTGTGCCTCAGGAGGAGTCAATCAATCAAGATGGTATCTGAGCCATTGTGCCCCAAGGTGAGGCGCCCACCACCCAGGACACAGATAAAGACCACCTTGCAGGACACAGATGAAAGGACGCTGCAGCTTTTTATCTGATTAACATTTTCACTGAATTCCAAACCCCTTACCTACACTTTTCTCCTTATAAAATGGGTCAGTTTAAAATGGAATTTAAGATGGTCTGTTAGGGTTTATAACCCACTACCTTCACTAGCCATCTGATAAAGTGCCCACAAAGATTCAATCCCGGACTTCTGGCCAAGATGGAGGTGTTGGTAGACACACTGTGCCTCCTCACACAACCAAAATAAGGACAACAAAAATTTAGACACAAAATAATATCCAGTCATGACAGAAAATTGAACTGTATGGAAGTCCGACAACCAAGAAGTTAAAGTAGACACATTCATCCAGACTGGTAGGAGGGGCGGAGTTGGGGTGGAGAGGGGTCATGGCAAAAAAAAAAGTGGGGTGGCTGACAGACCCAGGTGCACAAGGCAGCAGTAGGCGGACCCAGCAAGGTAGAGGACTGTGGAGGGGCTTAGCGTGCAAGGTGGCTTGCAGAACCGGGTGGTCCCACATTCATTCACAGACAAACCAGGTGAAACTGGGCAGCAAGACAGATTGCACAACCCAGCGTCCCAGTGTGGGGAAATAAAGCCTCCAAACACCAATTGAAAACACCTGTGGGGGTTGAGGTGCTGGGAGAGACTCAAAGACTAACAGGAGAGTTCGTTAGAGAGACCCACATGGTCCTAGAATGTACACAAACCCACTCACATGGAAATCAGCACCAGAAGGGTCTAATTTGCTTGGGGGAAACCAAGGAAGGGACTGAAATCTGGCAGAGTACAGCAAGTGTCATTGTTCCTTCTCCGACCCCTGCCCCACATACAGCGTCACAACACAGCAATGTGGGTTATCCTGCCCTGGTGAATACTTAAGGTTCCACCCCTCACTATGTAACAGGTGCATCAAAACCAAAAAAAAAAAAAAAAAAAAAAAAAAAAAAAAAAAAAAAAAAAAAAAAAAAAAAAAAAAAAAAAAAAAAAAAAAAAAAAAAAAAAA
>PVIA01012767.1:0-35888 GCA_004024845.1 Tonatia bakeri
CCCCTTATCAGATGTATGGTTTGCAAATATTTTCTCCCATTTCATAGGTTGCCTTTATTCTATGTTGATTGTTTTCTTTTTTGTGCATAAACATTTTAGGTTGATATAGTCCCACTTGTTAAATTTTATTTTTGTTTCTTCTGTTTTTGGTGTTGTAACCATATGATGCATTAATATTGCTTTTGGGTGTATAATGAAAATATATGAAATAGGATCTCAAAAACCACCACCACTTCCATAGTCAATACAGCACTCATTACAAAATTCAACATGTGGAACAACCTAAATGATTATCAACCAATAAACAAACCAATAAAATATGGTATACACATACAGTGGAATACTAGTCTAGCCTTTAAGAAGAAAATTCTGCCATATGCAACACCATGGATGACCTTGAGGATACCATGCTAAGTGAAGTAAGCCAGACACAGAAAGATAAATCCTGTATGATTTCACTTATATGAACTAGAAACATAAGCAAACTAGTAGAATTAAAGAGTGAAGTGATGATTATCAGTGTCTGGGGAAAGGGGAAATGAGGACTTACTGACCAATGGGCATGAAGTTTTAGTGAAGCAAAGTGGATAAGCTGTATGTAGAAATTTGCTATGGCACATTGTACCTATACCCAATGATAAAGTGTTGTGCACTTAAAATTTTGTCAAGAGGGTAACTCTTGTGTTAAGTGTTCTTATCCTAATAATATAAAATAAATATGTTAAAAGAATATTGGTTAAAACAAAATATCTATGGTACAGTAGCTCTAGCTGTGCGTGTCAGTATTTATTTCAATTACACACACTGTCCACCCACTTTTTAGGATGAGGTAAATGTAATTGAATGTGAATTGAATGAAATATTCTAACTTTCAGTAAAAATGACATTTGGTAAATTTGGGTAGTAGTTTTATGAAAAACAAAAGAGTGGAAGTTAAGAAATTAACCATTAAATTTACAACATTATAAAAGAATACAAAACTGTAATATAATTGTAAAAAATAAAATAAAGAAGTGAATGAATGTGAATGGGAAAGAGTAAAAGTAATCCAATAATTTATTTTTTAATAAGCTAACAGAATGAACTCACCTGTGGAAAATAAAATCAAAAGGAAAATAAAACTTAATTATTACTTATAATACCAGATTAGATCTATTTCTTAAATGGCAGGAGAACATTCTATAAGGAATTTGAGGTCTTTTTAAAAATTATATTTTATTGACTATGCTATTACAGTTGTCCCAATTTTCCCTCTTTCACTTAGCATCCCCAACTCCCTCAGGCAATCCCCACACTTTTGTTCATGTTCATGGGTCATACATGTAAGTTCTTTGGCTACTCCACTTCTTATACTGTACTTCACATCCTCATGGCTATTCTGTAACTACCTATTTGTACTTCTTAATCTCCTCATCTCTTCATCCATTCTCCCACACCCGCCTCTCATCTGATAACCATCAAAACGCTGTTCTTGTCTCTGTTCTTCTTGTTTGCTTTTTTAGATTCAATTGTTGGAAGATATGCATTTTTGCCACTTTATTGTTCACAGTTTTGATCTTCACTTTCTTAAAAATGTCCATTTAACATTTAATATAACAATAGTTTGGTGATAATGATCTCCTTCAGTATTTTTCTTCTTTGGGAAGTTCTTTATCTGCCCTTCATTTCCAAATGATAGGTTTTCTGGGTATAGCAACCTTGGCTGTAGGTGCATGCTTCTCATGACCTTGAATAATTCTTGCCAATCCTTTCTTGTGTGCCAACTTTCTCTGGAGAAATCAGCTGAGAGACTTACAGGAATGCCCCTGTAGGTAACTAACTTCTTTTCTCTTGCGCTTTTAAGATTTTCCTTATAGTTAACTTTTGGCATTTTAATTATTAGGTGTCTTGCAGCTGGCCTCATTGTATCTATCTTGTTGGGGACACTCTGTGCTTCCTGGACTTGTGTGTCTATTTCCTTAACCAAACAAGGGGGTTTTCTGTCACTATTTTTTTTCAAATAGATTTTCAATTTTTCCTTTCTGTTGTCCTTCTGACAACCCTATGATGTGAATGTTGCAACACTTGCAGTTGTCCCAGAGGTTGCTTACACCATCCTCATCATTTTGAATTTTTTTTCTTGTTCTGATTGGCTGTTTTTTACTTCCTAATGTTTCATATCATTGATTTGATTCTCAGCTTCATGCATTCTACTGCTTTGTCCCTGTAAGTTGTTCTTTATTTCAATCAGTGTATGTTTCATTTCTGATTATATCTTTTTTATGCTGTTTAGGTCCTCATTAAATTTCTTGAGCATCCTTATAACTAGTGTTTTGAACTCTGCATCTGATAAATTGATTATATCCATTTTGTGCCATTCTTTTTCCAGAGTTTTGATCTGTTCTTTCATTTGGGTCATGATTCTTTGTCTCATTGTTTTGGTAGCCTCCCTGTGTCTGTTTCTATGTATCAGACAGGCTCCTACGTATGGCTCCCTGTCTTAGGTGTATGGCCTAATATAATAGGTACCCTGTAGGGTCCAGTGGCACAGCCTCCACTATCACTCAGTCTGGGTACTTGAGACATACCCTTCATGTGGGCTTAGTAGACCCTCCTCTTCTACTTGAACCTTGATAGTTTTGGCAGGTCAATGGGATGGATCACCCAGGCTATTCTGTTTTAAGGACTGGCTGTGACCACTCACACCAACCTCCATCCTCTGTGGAGAATCAGTTGTGCAGGAGCAGGGTGCTGCTACTCTGATGTGATCTCTTCTGTATTCAATGGGTTCACAGGCTGTGGGGTTTCCTGGGTGGTGCAGACCAAGGTCTCCTCCCCCAGATGTGCTCTACCTAGGGCCAGTCTGCATAAATTATAAAGCAATATGAGAGGACTGCTACTTGTGTTGGGTTTGGAGGTTCCCAGGCATAGACAAGTTGTGAACTTAGGCAGGCTGCTGCTAGTGCCAGGCCTGGAGTTACTTAGGAAGTATGCCTGAGATGAGGGTTCACTGAGACTGGCTGTTGCTTGTTTGAGAGAATTGATGAAGTTGTGATGCAAGAACTTAGGCCAGCCCTTCATATGGAAAAGTCACTGTTAACAACTTGGGTGGACCCATGGGTTGGGTGTGTGGAGTTTCAGGGGATCTCCAGGGCAGGGAAAATCATGTTAGCCAGGTTAATGGAGTCTCAGATATGACCTGCTGGCTCTTTGTGGGAGGGTTTCAGAAAGGGAACTATAGCCACTGCTGTCCTTCCTTTCTGGGAGATAGCTGTCTCCAAGTTCGTATATTTCATTTCCTCTTTGTATGCCCCTGGTGCCTTTCAAGCTGCTCCCTCAGTTCTGGGGCTCAGATCAAGTATCCCTGAGTAAGTTTGTGCATTGGTTCTTTAAGAGGAACTCTGTGGGATCCCAGAAGTTTCTTCTACCAACTCAATCCCCACTGGTTTTTGCAGCCAGAAGTTATGAGGACTTACCTTTCTGGCCTTGAATTCCTGGTCTTGGGGTTCTGGTGAGGTGCTGGGATTCCTCATTTCTGTGATATCCCTTCTGAATTTTTGTCGACCACATGTGGTGGAATATTAAACAAATATTAAAGGTATCATTTTTTTCCAAATTGAGTTTACTTAATTGTGAATACTTTTTCATAAAACAACATAATTTTAAAGTAATTTAGTATTATTGCACAGTTGAGATTATCCACTGTCAAATGTTCTAAAAAGTTAAGAAATTATACAAGAATAGAAGTTATGCCCCAAATGCTAAGACATAAAAAATAATAAAAAAGTTATACTAATTAAAATAGAAGATATGGCTACCACCACAGATTTCTAGTATAGCATAGTTTAAAGGAATATATAAACCTTTGTAAAGTAGTATTTCAAGTAAAATATTTTTCAGATGGTATTTCTATCATGCTTAAAATTTTCTTTTGGTAAAAACACAAACATAAATATTATTTTTAAATAGTCATATATTTGCATATAAAAATATTTGGAAACATTGACAGAGGTTGCATTAGTAGTCTGTTTAGTGAGAAAATATTTATTTTTTAATTTATGTGTATTGACTAATTTTTTACAAAACGTATACATTATGGTTTAAATAAAATGTGTGTATGTGATACAGAGAGGGAAATGTATATAGAGAGAAACAGAGAGAGACTGAGAAATAAAAGCAAATTAGAATAATCTGAGCAGTCCTAGGAGTAAGCTTCATGGTGTAGAGGTCTTCATGGTCTGAATGCTCCAGCTGGCTCTCCTTGGGGGTGTTTTCCAACTCAAGGAATAAATAGTTCCTTTTCATAGGGAAGCCATATTTCCTCCAGGTGTGGCTATGGACTGTAGAGGACAAATATTTCTATCTATGAGGGCCTGGTTGTAGGTTCCAGAAGACTCACCCTACCTGGTGCATATCAGGAGCACATTGAACATTTACTTCCCACATCCCACTTCATCAGAAGCCTGCACCAGCCAGAATGTTTATACTATGGTCAAAAAATAATATCAGATAACTTAGTTTAAAACAAAATGACAGAATATTTATCTGTGGCAGGCTCGATGTCAAGATTAGTCTCACTTGATCTCTTAGTTCAACTGAGCTAATAAGATTAGTCATTTAAAATCTCTGATGTTCATTTTATTAGCTGTGAAGTAATACTAAAGATAACATTTCTTGGTGGCTTAATATGTGCTAGTCACAGTTCAAAGTTTATTATTAAAATATTATTAGCTACTACCAGCAGGCTATGATGCAGGCAAAATTATTATATTCATTTCACAGGTAAAGACACAGAAGCACAGATAGTAAGTAAAGGCGCAGGAGCTGAATCTGGGCAGCTTTCCCTAAGTCCAAGACTAGTGTGACTTTAAGTGGTGACACAGCTTTCAAAACTTTTATAGTTCTTGGCCTTTCTCTTATTACCTTCGAAAGCTAAATGTATTTAATAATGATGGTCTTAGGTTGGCCTGGAGAAATGCAAGATACCAGACACAAAGGAGACTCATTGATTTTAAATAAATTAGTGGAACAAACCAACACACAAAATGCTCAATAAGTATACATGAATAGAAAGAGTTATAATCCAGCAAGATAAGATGCCATGAGTACTTTCTGTGATAGCCCAGAGAAGGGGCCTCTAACACAGCCTATAGGGTCAAAGATTTCTCTAGTGCATGTTGGCTTGGATTAAGGTAGAAAAGTGAATCATATAATTTGTAAAGATTCTATCTAGAAATGAAAAGATGTTTCAGATTTAGATTGGACAAAAATATGTATTTTTTTTAAGTAAGTACCTAACTGTTGGTCATTTTGCTCTGTGGGGCTAATAGGTATCTAGACACACTGACCAGAAAAACCATAGATTGAATAGGTGTGTTCATGTTGTATGTTCCTTAATATGTGATTCCCCCAATAGCAGGGTAACCCATTTTGAAGACATTTATGGAAAGAAGGTTGATGCTGTTTTTCTGATGATGTTAATTATGGCAGAAGTATTAGTTGCATGCCTACTATTTGCTAAACATCATGCTGAGTGCTTTGAGCATATTGAAGAATAAGAAAGACATAGACTCACTTTTCATGGAATTTACACATTAATGTAGGAGAGAGGCATGGGATAAATAACATTGTTTACATTAAATCACATAATCACAGTGCTGCAAGTTTCTAGAAAAGAACAATAAAGAATTTCATGTAACCATTTATTAGGCTAAGAGGTTAGGGGACTCTTCCATTTAGCGTAAATCTTCCAGTTTAAGCTAAGAGCTGATGGATAAGAAGCTATCAAGAAGGAAAGGTGAATGGGGAAAAGCTTCCAAGACATGGGATGCAGCATTTGTGAAGACCACAAGGATGAAGTAAGCCTTGCATAGTCAGGAAACTGAAAGATAATTATGGTTGCAATAGCAACAACAAAGGGGAAATGGCTCAAGATAAAGTTTGTTAGGAAGGCAGTGACACAGCACAGGCCCATATGAAAATTTGGACTTTACTGGTAATGGAAATAATATTATGTAATTGTACTTAAAAATTTTTTGTAATATGGGAAGTAAATTGGAAGGGCTGTGATATGACAACTGCCTTTCTTTCAAACTTGCCATGAGCGTCAAGGGGTCTGGGATTCAAGCCAGCTCTGTTTTTCACTTACTGAATGAATTATTTCTGGGCATCAGATACTCTTCTAAAAAAATAAGTAACATTCAAGTTCTAACTCTTAGTTTCTTTGAAATCTCACAGCTTCAAAGACATGCCATATCACAGAGGAGTCATCCACACAAAATTTTTGCATTTCCTGCTGCCCCAGCCACCTCTGCACAGTGGGACATACTGGGCCCAGGGGACTCTTAATAGGCAGTTTTACAGCTCAGGGCTCAGAGGGGGTGGAGGCTGGTAGGGAGGTTGTGTGCAGAGTGAGCAGAGTTCTCAGTGTTTCTTCCCTCGTAAACACTTCATCTACCTCTCCTCCCATCTACTGGAGCTGCTGTGGAGGTGAGTTGGGATTTCAGCCCTTCCCTTAACAAGACCTATAGAAATCTCATTCATAGCTCCAAAATCTTGACATTACTAGGGTACAAATATTTGAAGAAGTTCATAATATGTTCTTCTTAAGATAGTTTACTTAATCAATATTTATTGATTAGACATGGGACTGGCAATCCCTAAATCCTAATCCAGGGCTCTATGCCCAGTGACCAGTAAGCATTAAGGATAAAAAGAGAAGAAACACAGATAATTATGGGAACTTACAAGTTATCGGGGGAGAAAGATACTAATCAAATAACCCAATGTAACAATTCACTATAATTCTAAAGTGTGATAAAAGTCAAAGAAAAATATATATGAAGATATACAAGAGGTACATACACCCATGAGCAGAGAAGAATGAATGCTTAGAATAGCTGTAAGACAAGTTCCCAGGTAGTACTAATGTTACTGTATGTCAGAAAGGATGCTTGAATTATATTTAAATTTTATTTCAAAAAGGGAGGGAAGCCATTGAAAGATATTTAGTAGGAGTGCAACACTATTTTGTTTATTTTCTAAACAAATAATTTGGCTGCTTTGTGGAGAATGGATTAGAGAGGGGCATGACACTAAGCTGGTCAATCATCAAGGAAGGTCTTGCAGAAACCAGGAGATTAAGGATGCAGAGGGATGAATTGCAGTTGGAAGTGACATAGATAAGACAGCCAGTGGTAAGTATATTTAGGAAAGGTGGTAATAGATTAATTAGATCTGGGAATGAGAGAAAGTGAAAGATGCCTCTGACCTGGTGAATAGGCAATGATAAATTTTTACAAAATGATACACATTAGTGAAGATTAAATACGATGATTGCTAAAAAGTTCAGCTTTGCATCGGCTATGTTTGAGATACTGAAGAGCTATTTCAATTGATAGGTAGTTGAATGCTTGAGTCCAGAGTTAGAAGAAGTCTGAGCTAGAGACATACATTTGTGATCATTGCCACACAGAAGGGAGATTAGAAGGACATTATGTGTGGAAAGTAATTTTGAAAATATTAGTTACAAAGAGAGCAGAGAAATAAGTGATTATTAGAAAAATATGTGAAGGGAATAAAGAGAGTTTTTATTGTTCTTTGTCTCCTATGACAGCAAATCCTGAAAGAAGTTTTTGTGAGGTAGGACATATATGAAGCTCATAGAAATGATCAAAATCTCTAATTTTCAAACTTGCCTGCTTATTGGAATCCTTTGGGAAATTTTAAAAAATACTAATTCTTGAGTTTCACTGCTAGAACTTCTGGTTTAACTGATATGAGCAAGGCTCAAGCAAAAAAGAGAAAATCTTGAAGTTCCTCAAACGATTCTGATATGCAGCACAGTTTAAGAATCTTTCATCTAAACAGAGAAAATACATGTACACATGCCAGAGAGAAAAACCAGGAGCAATCAGTAGTGGAGAAACATGAGATTCTGGGCCCTTGGTGAATAAGTGAGGAGCTCAAGCAATGAAGACACGATGAGGAGCTGGAGTGATGCTTCAGTACAGGCAAGAAAAAAGACACGACTCAGAATACAGACAAAACAAGTTATCACTTGTACAATGGGGAATGCATTAGTAAGTGGAGGGCATTAAGGGAGGACCTCATGGATGACATACTGTATCTCTCTTCTTAAAGAAGGTGGTGGATAGCATTTAGTAGAGAAAAAGGGCAAAACTATTTTCCTCCACTGAAGAAAAATTTGAATCATTCTGTAAAAAGGGCAGAGACAGAAAGAATAGGACACAATGCCCCCCCCCAAAAAAAAAATAAATAGCTGAAGGATTTTTGTGTGGAAGGAGTTGTTGAAGCCCATTGACCCATTTGTGGGTATAGTCAGACTGCAGAAGGCCTGAGATATAGACAGTGACCCTGAACTGTTCCTTCCTTACTCTTTCATGATATTTGGATGAAATATAAAGGTTATTGTCACTTTTATCTTGAGGACAGTGACCACTCTTTGTCTTTATATTTTCCACTGTCTGACCTCACTTCACTCTGGTTGTATTTCCCTAAAAGCCACTCAGGGACCCTCATGAAAAGTCTTGGGACCAACATCTCAAGCACTACCAGCTTCACACTAACAGCCTTCCCAGAGATGGAGGGCCTGGAGCACTGGTTAACTGCCCTCCTTTTGCTGCTTTATTTTATCTCCATCCTGGGCAACATTCTAATTCTCTTCATCATAAAAGAGGAGCACAGCTTGCACCAGCCAATGTATTACTTCCTGTCTCTGTTGTCTGTCAATGACCTGTGTGTGTCCTTTTCTACACTGCCCTCTGTACTGGCAGCCTTGTGCTTTCAGGCACCAGAGATTGCCTTTGATACCTGCCTGACCCAGATGTTCTTCATCCACTTTTTCTCCTGGACAGAGTCTGGAATCCTGCTGGTTATGAGTTTTGACCGCTATGTGGCCATCTGTAACCCCTTGCGTTATTCTACTGTGCTCACTGATATCCGTGTGGCTCACATGGGCATATCCATCATCATCCGCAGCTTCTTCATGGTGTTCCCATTGCCTTTCCTTTTGAAGAGGCTGCCCTTTTGTAAGACCAACGTGCTGACCCATTCCTACTGCTTGCACCCAGACCTCATCCGCTTGCCCTGTGGAGATACCACCATCAACAGCATGTATGGCCTGTTCATTGTTATCTCTGCCTTTGGTGTAGACTCAGTGCTCATCCTCCTTTCCTATGTTCTCATACTGCGCTCTGTGCTGGCCATTGCCTCCAAGGAGGAAAGGCTGAAGACCCTCAACACATGTGTATCACACATCTGTGCTGTGCTCATCTTTTATGTGCCCATGGTTAGTGTATCCATGGTTCACCGATTTGGAAAACATGCTCCTGAATATGTGCACAAGTTCATATCCTTGGTTTATCTCTTTGTGCCTCCAATGCTCAACCCAATTATTTATTCTATTAAGACTAAGGAGATTCGTAAAAGGCTACACAAGATGTTATTGGGATCTAGGCTGTGACCAAGGAGAAAGCTTCTGGAAAGCCAAGTACCCTATGAGTCTTTTTGTTATTGCTGATTTCTGTGTATACTAACTTAGTCCTTTGGAAGAGTTCAATTTCCTTCTATACATGGACCTTCAATTTGATATCTGCAATCAGTTGTATGGTATAGTCTGGCTATAACCCATAACTCAAAATATCAGGCTGTCTTACATTGCAATTAAATGTGTCAACAGTTTGCCAAAAATAACTTTTCTCAGACCTAACAAGGAAGTGGGTCTTTAATTACACCCTTTTATTAGTCACAATATACTGGTAACATCTATGTTTTCAAATAAATTTCAAAAACTATTGCATATATATCAGCTAAAGTGTGGTTAGGTATTATGTTTCTTGAGATCATAGGTATCATCCAATACTTTTTAAAGGAATAATAGTTTTGAGTATCTTTATACTTAAAAAATTAAAGTTATACAACAGCTCTAATTTACACTTTGAAATAAGTAAGAGCATTCCTAACTCCTATAAAAAGAAAAATATATGCTTGCCATATTTACTATGAACTATAAACCATGTAACACCTCAAATTTATAAATTTAAAATAAGAAAAAAATTTTGTGAAAAAATAATAGGTTGCCATCCTTCATGCATGATGGGGGAGAGAATTAACTTTCTTCTAGGGAGCTACAGACACTCTAAATGGAAAGCTAATAGATACTATTATTGATGGTGATGCATGTATGCTCTAGAGGCTTTGGGAGTCTGACCCACAATTTGCTGAAATATGGACTTATATGGCCTGTAGTGACCACGCAAGCCCAGCGTCTTCAGCATATAATAGAGGAGAGGACAGGTGGGTAAAGGGTATTAGAAAATTCACAAAGCATAATTCTCAGACAGTAATAGCCATGAAGAAAGAGGAATCCTTTGTAAATTCATACAAATCACGCACAACACAGACCATGCAGGCTTGTAGGCACTTGGCTAAGGTAAGTACAAGGTGTGGGGACTTTCATGGTGTGTAATTCAATTTTATTGGATGGTTAGGAAGGAAGATACTGGGCAGAAAGTTATCATTTTTTAAAGTAAACATTCTTTCCCATGCTTTTCTCTCAGAGGATCATAACATAACTTTTGTAAAATAAAGCTGTAGGGACACATAATGCCCTAAACATAGCAGAAATATAGATATGAATTTCCTCTAAACACTTCCTGAGTGCCAAATTAGCCACTCCCCCAAAAAAGAGTAGAATCCTAGAGATAACATCTTCAATAATATTAGATGACAGGGAAACCTCAAGTATTCTAACACAAGGTAGTTGTAGCCAAGATTAGAAATTATATGTTGGGAAGCAGTGTAGAAGAGGTAATAACAAAAAATTTAGAGTAAAACAATGAACCATGACAATCACCCCCAGAAGGAGAGGAGTATTGCCTGAACAAACACCTGGCAGGTGGCTTTGAGATGGACTGGTAAAACTGGGAGCAACCTTGACCAGTTCCAAGTCCTCTTGCCCTTGAGCAAATCAAGCAATGTAGCTGTGGTCCTAAGCACCTGATATTCTCAGAAATGTTCAGCACAGAAACTTTTCTGAAGGAATATAACCTCAGCCTGAAGGAAACCACATGAAACATAAAGATCACTCAAATAAGAGAGAAAGAGAGTGTTTCTGACAGCTGAAAAGACTATAAGGGAAGCAGATGCAAGAAAATCCTGCTGTAGGCACAGAAACTTCTCAAGCTGCTTGTATTGCTTGGGAGAAAGGCATGCAGAGCTCTAAGGCTAGAACAGAAGGAGGGCGCCAGACATCTTCTAGAAACAGACTTAGTTCTGAGATACAGAAGTGGCCTCAAAGAGAGGGGCTACTTTGAGTAGACCTACAATAGCAGGGGGAGCCCTAAAGCCGTGAACCTGGAAAAGCTACCCTGCCATCCCCTCCCAGTCCAGAGGATCCTTTTCCCAGTCACTGTGGAAAACCTTCCTTCCTTTATATATTGAGATGAAAATGGATATATTGTAAACTAACTCTGTACACAGTTATGAACAAACATAAAAGGGAAAAAAATCAGAGACAAAGATTCACCCACAGTCCTTAGAGTCACGCTTAAAATGGGAATCTTATTTAAAAAAAAGGTTTTTTTTAATATCTTCATGCTTCAGCATTTTTTAGGCTTATGTTTTAAAAAATACAACTCTTAATCTCAATTACAGAATTGAGAAGTCACAGAACAAAGGATGAGGATGGAAAGAGTGTGTGCCACTGTGACATGGAAAGTACTTCTATCAGCGCTTTGTGCAGTGATCCCTTATTGGTTCACTTTAGCAAGTATACCTGGGATGACTGGCATGGGTCGAGCTCTGTGCTGAGCCCTGGGCATGTGGAGACGGGCAGGGCCTGGTTCCTGCTAACAAAGGGCATGTGACATTGGAAGATGTTTCCCTGTGTGTCTCATCAGTTGAATACATGTGTGCTGAGCTCAGCTCTGAATAAATAAGGAATAACTGCACTAAACGGTGATAGAAATTTTTTTCAGAGTTGCAGAAGGACTCACCCTCCAGTTGGTAATTGGATAAAGACTAATGGGGTGCACATGCAAGTCTGCTCATCTACACAGTACACATAACCTGTTTATGCTAAATATACATTATAGAGAAACATGTTGAAGAGACAGAAAATTAAAAGCTCTTGTTTTCTAATATGAAAAATAATGCCTCTTATATATATATTATTGCTACTTAATATATATTGACCAGTTCTCTAATTACCTGACTTGGAAACAGTTTTTCTCTCTGAGGTAAGTTATATTTGTTCAAAGTTGTCACATAGTATTCAAGCTGTGTACTGACATCTAAGCAAATGAAAAATTATAACCTTGTGTATAATATTTTTATGTGAACTGAAGACACAGGGGTTTCATTAAGAAGTGACATTGACTATAAAAAAGGATTGGTTTTAAAATCATGCCCAATTGTCTAATTTATACCTCGGTTGTATCTTACAAGCATTTTTTCCTTAATCAATCTAAACTTGTTTATCTACTTTATTTGTAAAATGTTCTTATAGACATTTGGATTCTAAGTGTTAAATGATAGTTCCCATTGAAAGAAATCATCAGTCTCCATAAGCTGAGTAATAGACAAGGGAAATATTTCAAATGTAGTATCCTTAACAGTTACATAAGGTTTTAAATTTGTTTAGCAGGAATTTCTTTTGTTTGGATCTCAGATTTATTTTACTTGCCTCTTTGACACTTAGTCAAGAATTTGTTTATTCAATTGCTGACTGTCAGATTTTTTTGTATTAATATTGCACAAAAGATTTTTTTTCATAACACCATGTCAAATATAGAAAATGCCACTTAGCACTCTTTCAGCTCTAAACTCTCTAAGATTTATGGAAGAATTCGACTCTGTCACTGTTGAGACTAAAAATTAAAGTTGATTCTGATCCACGGTCATTTATAGTCTGTCTTTTATTGCGACAATGCGGATTGCCATGCAGGAGGCTTATTTCCCCCAGTCCATTGATTTGGGATGTTTACCTTAAACACAAAAGCTTTCCACAGTTCTAGTGAACAGTGACTACATTCCCACCAATAACACTTCTCCACATGCCTCATCACAGTGTACCCACTCAAAACATGGCGTAGTTTTGCAGGGGATCCTGAAAAGAAGCATGTATTCATTAAACACATTTCAGGAGACTTGGACATACTCCTTCCATCTCTTTTCAGGTAGGGTTCTCTCACAAAACCCAGCAACTAAATTCCATAATCACTGAGCTCTCGGGCCTAATATGTGCTGGTCGCACTTTAGATTTCAATAAATATTGTTGAATAAGTAAATAAGTCAGCTGTTGTGTTTCTTATAAGCAAACAAAATAACAAAAGCTCGTGAAAAAAATAGTTTTCCACCAGAATTATATAGTCTCCCTCCAGAATTCTCCACAGTTTTTAGATCTGGGGTTGAGTAGAAGACAGTATCTACAATATACATCTCTGGCAGGAGGAATGAAGGCTGAAAAACAGTTTGGGGAGAAATTTTCTGAGGAAACATGACTGGAAGTAAATGATATAAGATCAAGATTGTCCAATAACTAATTCTGCTTTATGCATTTCTGTTAGTTGAGATCTCTGTCATCTAAACTTTTAATATAGCCTGTCACATACCAGTGTTTTAGGTAAGTGGAGTCATAACTCCACAAATTTACAGAAAGTTTTGGCAGGGGATTATATTTTCTCTTGAAGAGTATTGAAGGTTTACATAAATTTCAGTAAAATATGAAATGCTTAGGTGGTATCAGCTGACCTCCGAGTTACACATGTACAAAACAAACTAATAAAATGATTGCTTAATGGATGATTTATCTCCTGTGTTTATTTTATGTAGCTGATAAATAAGTTTTCCATGGATAATAGAAGAAAAGAAAAAGAAAAAGAAATGTATAAATATGCACACAAACTACACCAACCTACCCCTAGTTGGACACATCTATGATAACCTTAACTCCAAAGATAGTTGAAGGTCGGGGGTGGGTAGGGCAGGGGAGAGTAATGGGGAAAAACTGTAATTGAATAATAATAAAAAAGACATTATCTATTAAAAAAGAAGAAGACAGACTCTCTGTGCCCTGTTCCTATTAATTCTTTTAAAAATAGTTTCTGGGTAAAGCGCACTTCTTGTCCACCTGAACTGTAACTACAGGAGTGTAGTAGCCTTGCCCCAGCAGAGCTGATCAGGTCTGGAGATGGCTTTGTGAAGTAAGGCTGGATCTCTCTGTGGTACTCAGACAGCAAGACTGATGGTCTGCCATGCTCATGGCCTGGTGTGTTACCCTCTTCCACCACGCTCCAGTTTCTGAAGGTTTTTCCACTTCCTGAGCTGACATAAATTAATTTCATACAAGTCCACATAACATGGATTTGTGTGCTTGTTTCAATTCTTTATCACACTTTGTTTATATTAACTTTTCTATGAGTCTTAACTATGAGGCACAGAGATCAAGAATTCTTTCTTAATCTCCTGTTCTAGTTTCTTTTCTCTCTTTCTTCATCAACCCACCCATCATGGGCCCAGAGCATGAGATCAACTCCCATGACAAAGCAAGACAAAATGATGACCTTTTTTATTCAGAAATTTTTTCTCATTAACTTCAAAATAGTCCTCACACTACCTTAGCCTGTGTGTTCAGTGTCATTTTCTTATGTTAGAGGTAGGCCTACTGGGCTCAAAATAAAAGTATAGCCTTGACTGGTGTGGCTCAGTGGGCTGAGTGCTGGCCTGCAAACTAAACGTTCACCAGTTCAATTCCTATCCAAGGAACGTTCCTGGGTTTGCAGGCTAGGTTCCCCAGTAGGGGGCACATGAGAGGCAACAACACATTGATTATTTCTCTCCCTCCCTACCCTCTCTCTAAAATAAATAAATAAAATCTTTAAAATAAAGAAGTATGAAATTTCTTTTCTTCTTTTTACTAGACCAAAGCCTAAGTATTTTACCACCAAGAGGGGAAAAAATATGATTTGAAAAAACAATCCTGTTAAACAGAAAGTTAACAAAGAATTTCTACTTAAGGCCCAAAACAGGACTATATGTGAGGCCTTCTTAAAATGTAAATTGCAAGAGTGGCCTTAAAATTTTCCTATGGCACCTGTCTCAAAAGAATAGACAAAACCTAAAAATGTTTTTCCCTTATCCACTGTAAATAAGCAGCATTTCTAATTTATGATGAAGCAAAAAGAAAGGAAATGAAGTAGAGAGTAGCCAGAGTACCTTTTAAGAGGCTCATATTCCCTTGCCCTTCATCTTTTCTCCTGTTATACCATTGGGTTTCAAAGTTTGGCCTGTGGTCAAAAGGATGTCTTCCCATCTCTCCCTGGGGTGGGACTCAGTGTTTCCCTCATTTTCATACAGTAGCTTTCCCAAGCCTTGCCTTTGCTTCTATATAGTCATTTAAACTAAACTCTCAGGATATACTCCTAGCAGTGGAATTGCTGGGTCAAAAGGCAGATCCATTTTTAGTTTTCTGAGGAAGTTCCATTCTGTTTTCCATAGTGGTTGTACCAGTCTGCAGTCCCACCAACAGTGTACTAGGGTCCCCTTTTCTCCACAACCTCTCCAACACTTGTTGTTTGTTGCTTTGTTTATGATGGCCATTCTGACTGCAATGTTCATAACAGCACAATTTACAATAGCCAAGTGTTGGAAGCAACCTAGGTTCCCATCAGTAAATGAATGGATCAAAAAACTATGGTACATTTCCACAATGGAATTCTATGCAGCAGAAAGAAAGAAGGAGCTCCCACCATTTGCAATAGCATGGATGCAACTGGAAAGCATTATGCTAAGTGAAATAAGCCAGGTGGTGAAAGACAAATACCATATGATCTCACCTTTAACAGGAACCTAAAGAACAAAACAAAGAAACAAGCAAAATATAACCAAAGACACTGAAATAGAGAATAGTCTGACAGTGTTCAGAGGGGAGAGGAGAGGGAATTTCAGGTGAAAAGGGAAAGGATTTACAGGAAGAAGTATAAAGGACACATGTAAAAACTAGGGGCAGGTGGAAATGGGAGGGAGGAGGGGAGAGCTGGGTGAGTGGGTTGGCATGGGAGTAAAAGATAGAAAATTGTACTGCAACAACAATTAAAAGCTTTAGGCTAACTTTCCTCTGTAAAGTTTTGTCTATAACTCAATTGCCTCTGATATTTATCTTTCTAATAATGCCATTGATGTTTGCTGAAGCTACTACTGTTTGTTTTGTTACAAGTTTTGTCATTCTCTTTTCCCCAGTACACATATCTATCTTATTCTTGATGATGAAATGATGATGATGACAATAATCATGATAATACCAATGGGTGACAGCCTATGACTAGAATAAACATCAGATTTTAAAGCCAAAAGCAAAGGTCACATTTTGATGTGGCGAAACATGCGGACAATGGCTCGGCGAATTTCCTTTGTCTTGGCGCTATAAATGAGAGGGTTGAGCACAGGGGGCACAAAAAGGTAGATGTTGGACATGAGGACATGTATGTAACGTGGGACATGCTTCCCAAAGCGGTGCACTATGGAGACCCCAATCATTGGCACGTAAAATGCAAGTACAGCCAGGATATGTGACACACATGTGTTGAGAGCTTTGAGGCGTTCCTCATGGGAAGCAATGGCCATGACTGAGCGCAGAATGAGCACATAGGAGAGGAAGATAAAAAACAGATCCATGCCAAAGGTGGATACAAGAACAAAGAGTCCATAGATGCTGTTGATAGTGATATCAGCACAGGCCAGCTTCATCATGTCTGGATGCAGGCAGTAGGAGTGGGAAAGGACATTGGATCTGCAGATAGGCAGCCTCATGATGAGGAATGGAAGAGGAAAGAGGGTGATGAAGCTCCGAGCAGTCACAGCTATACCCATTCCAGCGATGACTCCATCGGTGAGCACAGTGGCATAGTGCAAGGGATTGCAAATGGCCACATAGCGGTCTAAGCTCATGGACAAGAGAATACCTGATTCCATCATGGAGAAGGAATGAATGAGAAACATCTGAAGTAGGCAGGCATCAAAAGCAATGTTGCGAGCATTGAGGCAGAAAGTTCTGAGTACAGTAGGCAGTGTAGCCATGGACATGGCCACATCACTGAAGGACAGCAAAGACAGGAGGTAGTACATGGGCTTGTGGAGGCTGGGCTCCATTCGCACAGCCTGCAAAATCACTGCATTGCCCCCAAAGGCCACAGCATACATTATACAGAGGGGCCCTGCTAGCCAGGAGTGAGAGCTCACCAGACCAGGGATACCAGTCAGGAGGAAGGAAGCAGGATGAGTGACATTGAACAATCCCATGGCAGAAGGAAGCCAGGACACTCTTCAGGGTGAGACCTTCGGACTTGGAGATTTCTGAGAGCTGCACTTACTGGAGGAGAAGAAACCAAGGAGTGCGAGGCACAACAGATGATGTCTACACAGTTGGAAATGGATGTATTCGTGAAATCACTGCTCTTGGATAAATGTGGGCAAATATCCTTTCTTTATATTTTGTGATCATCTGGCCACTCAGGCTGGGCTGCTATTTCCCTCTGTTTAATGGAAGAAGAAAGACATTGAAAAATACTTCAAAAATATAAATTATTTACAAGGAAAAGATTTAAATTATATTTTCACAATTTTATTGTGTTTTACAAGGGTAGTTGAATGGAAATGTATAAAAGGACACTAGGAATCTGAATTATCAATAGCACTTGGAAGTATTCATTTAAATATACCTTTGAATGTGTTTAATTTAGATCTGTCACTGACTAATGAGACATTCCCCAGAGCTAGTCTGAGTCATGAGTATTTGGTTAGGGAGAGGGAGGGGCTGCAGGATGTGGAGGAAATGACTACCTCCGGACCTAAGCTTTCCATTGTCAGAGTTGCTGCAGAAAAGGCAACAAAGAAACCATGTTTCTGCAACAGCACAAAGCTGTCCACGATTGTTAAAAACTTATGAATTCTTCCCTTAATATTCTATAGGTGCACTATCATGAAGCCTGAGGGGGGGTCATGTTCCAAAGGCAGACTTTCACAGTCATATGTACCCTCAAAATGTTTGTTACATAGACACATTCATGACCCTCCACACCAGCCTTATATTAGATCCCACTCATATTTTTATGAAACATTCACCCACAGCTCTCTGTCTCTCATTATTTTATTCTTAGTGTATGAATGTATTCGCACACTACCTCTTGACTTGTATACTCTTGAACATGAACATGCCCTATTGTGCTCAGTCCACATTGACATGTATGTAGCATTTATATATGCATCACATGCAGGTTATGCAGAGGTTTATATACTCTCACAACTCTTCCACCTACACATTCATAGAGTTCTACCTTCCCCCTTCCCCCCATTATTAACTCACCCACATTTAGGCACTGCTTTCCCCATCATGTACTGAATTTACTGTTTTTCTTATACATACTGCATCCTCAATTCCTAGAGCCTAACTCACAACTGCTTCTCTGTGAGAATGAGTGTATAGTTTGGTTTTCTAACATTCTAATGTTTATAAAGCATTTCATATTCATTTTCTCATTATGAATAAAGATAGAGAGGTTAGAAGGCTTTTCATCTGAAAGACAAGTTTCAGGCTTATAAGGTACCCTCTTTTTGAAGAGGAGTTCCAGAAATATATACTACTATTTACTCCTTCTCCTTCCTCTCCAATATCTAGCAAAGCAAGATCACAGCATAATCAGATTCCTCTTGATGGAAATGGAGGAGGAGGGGGACCTGGGAGCCACAGAGATGCTGTGTGATGCAACATTACCAGCCCAGGACACCTCCTGGATTTTCTCTGGCAGTATAAAACTCAGATCTTGCTGTGGTTCCCACAGAGTCAGTGGCCACTTCTTTGGGTGATCAGTTGCATCTCTTCTGGTCCAGGAGCTCAGTCTGCGTGTGCCTATTTCCTGCCTGGGACTATGATTCCTCAGGATCCAGGACTGACTGACCTTGTTTGCTTCTTGTCTCTCCCACTTGACTACAGTTCCCATTTTTTATACAGAGCCTCATGGAGGTGATCAGAGAAAACAGAAGAGAGCTGAGATAATGTAAAGGAAGCAGAAAGAGAAAGGAGAGGAAAACAGACTTCAATAAAAGCAGGAATCTGTGAAGCCAGGGCCAGAACCAATCTGGGCATAAAAACCAAGTTTTAGTGTTTATGGCAAAAAGTCTACCTGAACAGTCCCAGGTTCACATTCTTTGTCATATCCAGTGGCCACAGACCTTCTGAGTTGTCTGGATGTGTATGAAGGAAAGAATACAGTAAGGAAAAACTGTGCTTGTTGAGTACATGCTGTTTCCTAGATACTCTGCAAGGGCTTTTGTAGATCATTACTCATTCTATCCTTCACAGGTGTGGACACTGAAGGCCACGAGGTGAGCTTGCCTTGTTGTACATGCAAGTAGGGGATAAAATCTCCATTAAAAAATCTGTTAACACTCTATAATATCTTATTGAGATCTTTAAGGCATCATTAAAGTGTTGGAGAATTTAAAAAGGAAAATACAAGCACACATTTCTGAACGGAGGTATCTCAGGTGCCTGTGCAAAGAGGGAATGCTAAAGTCAAATTTATGTGGAGAAAATGATGTGGAAAGTAATTGTCTCACATGCTGGCTATATTTTATTTGGAATCCAGAACCTTTTCTTTAACTGAAATCATATAGGAGCCAGGGTGGTTTAGGGAGAAAGGCCCTGGGCTGGGGGTCAGGAGGCCTGGGATTTAACCCTGGCTCTGACATGCCCCGGCTGTATGGGCTTGGGAAAAATGATTCTTTTTTCAGTGAACTCTTCTTTATCATTTTACAAATAATATATTCTAAGATACTTTATGATTCTGTTGTTCTCTTAGTTTACTTTTTAATTTTTTGTTACACAAAGAATGCCCAAGAAGATTTGCTAAGGAGGCTGGGGGAAAAAGAAAGGCAAAGTATGGTAGACACAGGGTTGGAGGGATGTATAGAGAGGCTCCTTCAAAGACCATCGGTTTCAATCTATGTCATGCATAGTGAGAGAAATGCTGAGGTGTTCATGGTTCATCTCAAGTTATAGCTGATTTCTCCTACTCTTTGAATCTGCTGGGGAACTTTTACATATTTTATTGCAGAATCCATAATACAAGAGTAGTGTGACCTCATATTCTGGCTCAGCTTTTGGTTTGAGTCATAGGATAATAGTTTGTGACCACTTTGCTTCTGGATTTCTGAATCTTTCCTATACGCTGAGTCCTGCTTTCCTCCCTGACCTTTCAACAATGTTAATAAGACAGACAATCCTTCGTCCCAAGAAGCTGACTCTGGAAAGTGAGCTGGCCAGATAAATACAGTTAAAAAATCATTTAGTGGCAGTTACAGAACAAGAACTTAAGTCAACGGAACTTTCCAGCTTCCCTGATTACTCTAAGATGCTGTTATCAGATAACCTCCACCCAAGTCTCTCCCTCACCCTATTCCTGTCCCAAAGTAACCTTTCTTAGAGCAGGCTTCAGGAGAGTCATCTAGCATACCCTTTCAGAGTTTCAGAACTCACCATAAGAGTCATGAGAGATTCCACAGAACAATAGCACACGCTTCTCTCTGTCCTTTAAAGTGAATCTGTGCCTGCTGCTTTTATCTCACTCAAAGCCCCTGGAGAGAGAAGTGGTGCTGACTGTGTCTGAAATTCATTAGGAAGATTTTAGTCTCTTGAGGTTCTTAATGACTTATGAGAATAAGGCATGTGGTCTTTTAGCTGAAAAAGAACTCAGCAATTTGCAAGACCATTTCCACACCCAATGGAAGACACCATCTGGTAATGAATGGCATTATAATGAGAGGAGCTCATAGCCTTCTAAGAGAGATCTCAGAGTTATGTAATATTTTGATCGAGTCCACAAATAAGGTATAATAAAAATATCTACTTTTATGTTTATTTTCCCTTTTTAAAAGATTTTATTTATTTATTTTTAGAGAGAGGAGAAGGGAAGAAGAAAGAGAGGGAGAGAAACATCAGTGTGTGGTTGCTCTCATGCCTGTCTGTTGCCTGCAACCCACGCATGTGCCCTGACTGGAAATCAACCCAGCAACCCTTTGGTTCACAGGCCCATGCTCAATACAATGAGCTACACCAGCCAGGGCTCTTTTCCCTCTACATGTATTGAATAGGGCTAATTATTATTATTATTATTTTATTTATTTATTTTTTTTACCACTGAGACTTCTGGACACATTCAGATAATAAAACATCCTTGGGTAATTAGAATATCCAGCCTCAGGTTATAAGTGAAGGTTCCCTGTGTCCAGAGTATAGCCTTTTCCCTTTACCCATTCCTCGCTTGTTATCTGTGGTTTCTGACTTCTCCCAGGAGGAGAGAGAAGGAGAAGTGGAAGCTTCATAATTCTTTACTGCTTCAGTTAGCTGCCATGGTGTTTCCTTAGGTTTGTTAAATGTTTAAAGCTGACTTCTTTCTTTGGGTGCTTTCAGAAATCATTCCAAGAACTTCTCCCCTTCTCTCTACCTTTTACTTCATCTCCACTTGATGTAAGTTTTTAAAAATATATTTTATTGATTATGCTATTACAGTTGTCCCATTTTTCCCCTTCACTCCCCTCCACACAGCACACCTTCTTCCACCCACATTCCACCCCTTTAGTTCATGTCCATGTGTCATAAGTTCTTTAGCTTCTACATTCCCATACTATTCTTACCCTCTCCCTGTCTATTTTCTACCTACCATCTATGCTACTTATTCTCTGTACCTTCTCCCACTCTCTCCTCCTCCCACTCCCCTGTTGCTAACCCTCCATGTGATCTCCATTTCTGTGGTTCTGTTCATGTTATAGTGGTTTGCTTAGTTTGTTTTTGTTTTTGTTTTAGGTATGGTTATTAATTATTGTGACTTTGCTGTCATATTAATGTACGTTTTTATCTTCTTTTTCTTAGATAAGTCCTTTTAACATTTCATATAATAAGGGCTTGGTGATGATGAACTTCTTTAACTTGACCTTATCTGAGAAGCACTTTATCTGCCCTTCCATTCTAAATGAAAGCTTTGCTGGATAGTGCAGTTTTAGATGTAGGTCCTTGTCTTTCATGACTTGGAATACTTCTTTCCAGTCCCTTCTTCCTGCAAGGTCTCTTTTGAGAAATCAGCTGACAGTCTTATGGGAACCCCTTTGGAGGTAACTGCCTCCTTTTCTCTTGATGCTTCTAGAATTCTCTCCTTCATTTTAATCTTGGCTAATGTAATTATGATGTGCTTTGGTGTGTTCCTCCTTTTGTCCAACTTCTTTTGGACTCTCTGAGCTTCCTGGACTTCCTGGAAGTCTATTTCCTTTGCCAAATTGGGGAAGTTCTTTATTATTTGTTCAGAAAACTTTTCCACTTGTTGCTCTTCCTCTTCTCCTCCTGGTTGGATGTTAGAATGTTTAAAGATGTCCTGGAGGTCCCTAAGCCTCTTATCATTTTTTTTAATTTTTGTTTTTTCATTCTTTTCTGGTTGGAGGTTTCTTTCTTTCTTCTGGTCCACTCCATTGATTTGAGTCCCAGTTTCCATCCCATTCCTATTGGTTCCCTGTACATTTTCCTTTGTTTCACTTAGTGTAGCCTTCATTTTTACATCTAATTTTTTACCATATTCAACCAATTCTGTGAACATCCTGATTACCAGTGTTTTGAATTGTGCATCTGATAGGTTGGCTATCTCTTCATTGCTTAGTTGTATTATTTCTGGAGCTTTGATCTGTTCTTTCATTTGGGCCATTTTTTTTTTATCTTGATGTATCTGTCACATAGTGAGGGGCAGAGCCTTAGGTGTTCACCATGGTGGGGCAACCCAGTGGCTGGGTTGTGATGTTGTTTGTGGGACAGGGGTCTGAGAGAGAACAATGGTGCTTGCTCTGCTCTCTGCTGGTTTTCAGCCACTCCCCCTGCTTCCCACAAGCAAATTGGGCCCTTCTGGTGCCAATTCCCATTTCTGTACATTCTAGGACCTTGTGGGTCTCTCCAATGAACTCTCCTGCAAGTCTAGGAGTTTCTCCCAGCACCTCAACTCCCACAAGTGTTTTCAATTGGTGTTTTGAGACTTTATTTCCCTGTGCTGGGACCCTGGGTTGCGTGGCCTGTCTCACTCCCCAGTTTCACCTCGTTTATCTGAACATGAATGTGGGACCACCGGGTCCGCCAGGTGACTTGTGTGCTGAGCCTCTCTAAAATCCGCTGCCTCACTGGGCCTCTACTTTACCACGACCCTTCTCCCCCTGGCCACCAGATTTTGCCTCTCCTACCAGTCTGGATGAATGTGTCTACTTTAACTGCTTGGTTGTCAAACTTCCATACAGTTCAATTTTCTTTTAGTACTGACTGTTTTTTTGTTTCTAAACTGTTGTTGTCCTTATTTTCGTTGTGTGAGGAGGCACAGTGTATCTACTTATGCCTCCATCTTTGCCAGAAATCCCTCTGATGTAAACTTTTAAAAAAAAATTATTCTGTGTATGGTTGCTTATGACTCTATCCACAACCCAGAACCCCCTTATAGAGCCATACATTCTTCAGGACAGGCTTTAAGACAATACCATGACATCTCTTTTTAGCATGTAACCCATCAAGAAAATGGTCAGCCTTCCTCTACTACAACGAATGCCCTACCTAAAACAGTGATGTGTTTCCCATCCAATCCTGCTATCAGAACAACAAGGCAACTTTTATCTCTTCATTTAGATTCCCAGGCTTGAGTAAGGAAAGTCTGTTGTGTGTGTCTCTCCCCACATTTCAGGGACATGTATTGCCTGAGTAGAATCCTTGAGGTTTCTCTCTCATTTTAAAAATATTTATTTATTTATTTATTTATTTATTTATTTATTTATTTATTTATTTATTTTTAGAGAGGGAAGGGAGGGAGAAAGAGAGAGAGAGAGAAACATCAATGTGCGGTTGCTGGGGGACATGGCCTGCAACCTAGGCATGTGCCCTGACTGGGAATCAAACCTGCGATGCCTGGTTCGCAGCCCGCGCTCAATCCACTGAGCTACGCCAGCCAGGGCAAGACTTGAGATTTTTAATGAGGCCCTGGGTATTTGATATTTCCCCATTACAGAGTTTATAAAATACAAGAGACCCTTAATGCCTGAGACTTACACCTGACCTCTGAAATGGGAGGAGTTGAGGACTTCTCTGGTTTGTCCTAAGGTCTTTAAGAGATCATGGTAAGACTGTTTCCAGGAGTGTTAAAAAGTTTCAGTATGGATCCCATTAATGCCACTGGATTAACCCCTGGTACTTGGGTAAAGAAATTGTACTGGGGAAACATTCACAGCGACATAAAGTAAGTCTTCCTGTGTCAGCTTCCTAGAGATTCCTTCCCACACCTCACCCTCATCTGCAGATCTTGGGAGCTCCTTAGCAAAAGAGAAATACAGTTTGCAGAGGTCTAGTCCAAGTCTCACAAATAACAATATAAAAGATGGGATTGAGACTGTGAAAATAGTATAATAACCAATATAATAAAACAATGAACTTAATCTTTGGAATTGTTTACACAGGTTTCAAAAGAGCTGATAAACTGACCAGCAGATGCTAATGTAACCTAGAGCTTTGCAACAATAGAAAGCCATGACCATCTCTAAACTGCAGAGTTAATGGTAGTATTGTTGGAGCTGGAGCCAAGGGAATCCCGACCAGCAGAAGCTGGAGTCATGGATGAGACACAAACCATGCCAGAGACTGCTTTAGGTGGGAGCATGGACAGAGGGGCATACCCTTGTTAGCCAATGCTTCCCAGCAGCTGAACACACCTGGAAGTCCACTAGAGTGGAGCTTGGGGTATTCGTCAAGTGATATTTTGACTCCTGTGATATGCTGAAGAGCTGCAGAAGTGTATGAATGGATCTTAATCATGCTTATCCTTGGTATAGAATAGAAGTATAATTCATTCATTCACCTCAGTCTTCATGTATCACTAGCATAGTAAGATGTGTAACTTCCCATGGACTTTGACTGTGATAGTCAGTACCATGTAAGATGTATTTCACTGTGGTTTGTGAAAGATGAGAGTGATTGAACTTGAGTTATGAAAAGTAGAAATCTTCTTATATGAAATGATCTTTCTCACAACCTAATAGGCACATTTTTCTGGAAACTGCTTCAAGACTGGCACACAATCAAAACCTACCTTTATTCTAATACTTTACCCACTCAGGTAGAATCGATGACCCCCTTTAAACAACAGTGTTCATTTCTGCCATGAAAACATTGACCACTCTCTATTATAGCTGGCTCTGCCTGGTTCTGTAGACTCCAGTGGAGAGAGAACAGCCTGGAGGAAGAGCCAGATGGCCCTATGATGGGGCACTGCTATGGAAATGATTGTCTTTCCTAATCATAAGCAGTTAACTTTGGGATAAAACAAGATACAGCTGAGAAATTTGATTTTTGTTTTAACCATATGAAAAGTTATCAATTATGCAAAATATGTAAAATTCATCCCATAACATGTATTAATATGGAGTTTATGGAAAAGATGCTCAGGGTTGGTTTAAACTTGGCCTTGAGATCATTTCCATTTGGTTGAATTTCACTGCGGTTTTGAACATGGGTTTTGCTTTCAGAAGAGTTGTCTATGTCCTGCTCCATCTGTTTTTGTTTTCTTTTTAATTCATGAAATTTAACTATACTTACTGTGGCAATCACAATATAAAGTATATAAATGCTGAATTATTATGTTGTATACCTGAAAGTAATGTAACATTGCATGCCAGCTATACTTTAATAATAAATTAAAAAATATCCCATTTTATTATGAAAAAAATTAAATACACAGAAAACTTGAGAGAATTTTACAGTAAACACCAGTATACCCACTACTTACATATAAAGTTTTATTTTGTCATCTTTACCATATAATTATCCATGTGTTCATCCTTCTAGTCATCCATCATTCCATTTATCTTGTGTATGTACTTCAGAGTTAAGTTGCCCTTTCTTCACATTCTTTGATGGAAATGCAAATTGGTGAAGCCACTGTAAAAATCAGTATGGATTTACCTCAAAAAATTAAAAATGTAACTGCCTTATGACCCAGTGATTCCAATTCAGGGAACTCATCCAAAGAAACCTGAAACACTAATTCAAAATAATATAAGCACCTCTATGTTCATTATAGCATTATTTACAATAGCCAAGATTCGGAAGCAGCCCAAGTGTTCATCAGTAGATATGTGGATAAAACAACTATGGGACCTTTATACAATAGAGTACTACTTGGTTGTGAAAAAGAAGGAAATTTTACCCTTTGCGACAGCATGGATTGACCTGAAGATTATGCTAGGTGAAATAAGCCATTCAGAGAAAGACTAATACTATATGAGTTCACTCATATGTGGAATCTAATGAACAAACTAAACAAGCAAATAGAGACAGACTCATAGAAAGCAGGCTGACAGCTTCGTGTAGGGATTAAGGGGTGGAGAGATCAAGCAAAAAATAAAAAGAATTTATGCACATGGACAACAGTGTGGTGATTGCAGGGGGAGGCAAGTAAGTGGAGGTAAAAGAGGGTATGAAGGAAATAAGTGGTAATAAAATACATTTAAAAACTAAAGTTGCAACATCATAACACTTCCCTTTAAATATTTCAGTATTCATATAATTAATTAAGGTTTAATTATTTATATAGTTATTTTATTTCTTTCAAATATATAATGCATAGGACTTACATGCACATTAGCTAGGTTCTGACAAAAGCATTGATTTTGCTGTGAGATAAGTTTATGCCATATTTCCAGGTGGCATCTGGAGGCATATTTGCCTCCAGAGGATGTCTGAATTGTTGAGTGGATCAGTTTTTTAATATTTATCTTCTTTGCAAGAATAGGTGCTGGGTCTTTATTGCTGTCTGTAACATCAGTACTGAGAGGAATGCTTGAAGCAAAATCATGCTCAAAAGTGTGTTTTTCTTCTATTTTTTGTCTGGTTTTTGTTGAATTGAAGTAAGTTTGTAATTTTTAGGACCCGTTCAGTGGTGGAGCAGAAGGAATGCTTGCAGAAGAAGCATGTTATATGGATGCTAACACGCATTTTACAAAAAAAAATGCCATAAATTTAAACTCTATATATGAATCTGTGAGGAGACAGGGGAATATTAGTTGTGGACATTTTGTAGATCTGTCAGTGAGAATATGGGCATGTGTTTGAAAGGTATACTTTTGGATATGTGAGCATGGAGTATGTTTGGAACATATCTGATTGTTTCTTCAAGTATGTGGATAAATTTCCACTTACCTATCTATTTCTAAAGCTATGTCTGCAACCTGCATTGGTCTCTGTCATCAGTGTAAGTATACAGAGATTATAGTGTGTGTTAGACCTGCTAAGATATGTGATTAGTGACTAGGCAATTGGGCAGTTGTATGAGCATATTTGCATTTATGTTTGCATGTGTATGGATCTGAAAGAGTCGATGTGAATGTTAGCTTATTTGCTAACTTATTTGCAGCTGAATATGTTGAAAGGAGTATCTGTGGGGTTATCAGAATGTTAATGACTAGGTATGTTTGTGTTCATGCAACAGTTTACACTTCCTGATCAAGGGAAGCTTAACTTAGTAATGGATACAAACGATGACATTAGGGATTAATGAGGCCAGAAAATGGATTCTCCTAGGAACAATTCTCCTATGGCCCAGCACTACTCATTGATCTCACCCTCTCCATTTCCTTTCCACTCTCCTCTTGCAACCACAAACAAATAAGCCTAGGGACTCTGGGGTGTTCATAAATTTATTAGACTTAAGTGAGTGAGCTGATGCCACTCTGCCAGCTGGACCCACAGACCAGTACGTCCAGATACAGAGAAAAGAACTTCTGCCATTTGGTGAGTGCCCTTCCCTCAAACTGCCCAGCTGGTCCTCTTACCTAAAACTTATCCTGAACTTTAAAACCCTTATTGAAACCATAGACTGCCTCTGACCCTACTATTTCCCCTCCAAACATGAGCAAATCTGTTCCCTTCCAAAGCCTATGAGCACAGACCTAGATGCTAGGTACCCATCTGAATCAAAATTCTAATACCAAATCACAATCACATAACCTTAGGTGAAGGGGCTGATTCATTAAGTCTAGATTTTATCTTGAAAGTATTTCATACTTTTTCTCCCTCAAATGTGAATTATTGTCTCCTATATCTAAGTCTTGGGTGTGCAGCTGGAGAAAAAAAAATCAAAGAAGCAAATGAACTGAAGTCATTCAACAACGTGATCTTCAATTTTAGCTGGATTTTCAGTGCTGAGTAGGTCATGGGAATGTATTTGGTGGAATATTACTGTGGGTTTGTTAATGCTGATGTATTTTTGGCTGTGTGTTTATAAGTATGTGTCCATCTGGTATAAACATGGGAGGATATCTGAAACATAGTGCATAATCACAATGAGTAACTATGAGTCTTCTTAAATTCTGTGGCTGTGCTAGTGTTACGTGTGACTAAGGGAGTGTGCAATAGTTTTTGTCTGCTTGATGTGAGAGTACCTATGAGTAGCTGAGTGTGCAATTGTGTGTAAAAGCGTGAAATGTATATTTGCCAGTACCTTGGTGTGACTGTGTATGTGCATGCTCATGTACATGGTGTGCGAAAGAAAGGCACTGTGTGCCTGTCTCCATTGTCTTAACATTTCTTCCTCGATTAGTCATATCTAGGAAGCCTTAACTGACACCTCCACAGCCAAAACAAAGAAAAAACAGCTGTTTGGTGATGGCAGAGTATCTTCTATTTGGGGGAGAAATCTTCAAAGTTGCCTTCCATGCTAATGAAAATATGGAGCGTGGATAAAATATGACCTTCTGGAATACCTAATTTTGCACACCAGGAGTTAAGGATAGTGGGGTCAATTTATCTTGTAGAAGAGTCAGTAGTACCTGTTGGCACTCCAAGTGTCTTTCCATTTCTTCAGAATTTAAAGATAATCTTAGAATGAAGAAGATAAAAAAAGTAGATGCAGATAGGCTGGATGTAAAAAGATTTCTTGGGACATTGACTTAAAACTTTTATTGGGGGCGGAGAGAGAAATTTAGAGGACGGATATGGAAAAGAAATCAATTAACAAGTGTTGTTGATTCTCAATTGGAACTTTTGTTAATTCTCAGTTAAAACTTGTTACCTTACCGATTAACAAGTTGTTTTTTTTTTAATTCTCAGTTGCAAAGGAGAGAAACCAAAAGAATAGACAAATTCCTTCTAATTCTCGATATACTTTCAGGATTATGATAGATATCTGGGCATTATCTAAGCTCTTTTAACCATCTACTTTCACTGTATTTACTAAGACAGCTAAGAAGAGAATGAAAACTCCAGAAAAAGTCAAAGGAGTAAGAGAACTACTATGCCTAAATTCCAAAACAGAGCTCTGGTTATGAGATACCTAGTATCATGGGAATACAATTAGAGAGGTATTTTAGGTAAGGCTGAGAAAATGTCCTTTATGATATGGTTTCTCAATTTGCACTGTTCTGATTGCTTACTTTTCCTGAAGTGAATCTGATGCTGTTTAAGAACAATGACAGAGAAATTGGATTCAGTAAAGAAGGTAGAGAAGACATCAAAGTAGGAGCAAAACATGGAGAAATGGTGCGTCTGAAGGAAGGAGGTGGTTCTAAAAAAGTGAGTTATCAACAGAATTAACGCTGGTAGGGAGACCAAATGAATGAGTGTTGAAAATGTTTATAACTAGATTTAGCAACAAATAGGTCATTGGTGACCTTAGAGAAATTATTTTCAGTTGGGAAGGTGGGATGTGGAAGCCACACTAGAGTAAACTGAGCAGTGGTAGAAGGTAAGGAAAGAAGGTTGAAGCCTTCACTTTAAGGATATCAGAATAGAAGTGGAGAAATGGAAACATAAACAAGCTTCCTTTCTTTTGCATCTGGAGAGACAATGTTTCAAGAAGCTTGGCTAAGAACTGGGGGAGGGTAGTAGAGTGGCAGTTAAAGAGGGAAGGTCATGTTTTTCTAATAGGATGGTTTGCACATGCTTATTGCCTGGAGGAAAAGAGATAGAAAGGGAGAGGCTGGAGATACAATACAACTAACTAATGGAAAGGTATCCAAAGGAGAAGGCAAGAAATGGAATCCTGAAGGTGGAGGGCCTGGGCTTGGAGAAGGAGAGACATCTCTTTCTTGGAAACCAGGGAATAAGAATGAATAAAGATGTATTGAGTTGGCTAAAAAGTTTGCTTTTTTAAAATTTTTTTGTAAGATGGCTCTAGTAGTGCTTAGTTGTTTTTAACTTCATTTGAAACTATTTTGTTAGACTGTATTGTGACAGCTGTCATATCAACATACACTTTAAAAACACTTATCAAAATTGGTGGATTTTTGTGTAGCTATTTTAATACTGAAGATGGAAGAAAATAAGCAATATTTCAGCAATAATAATTATGCATTATTATTTCAAGAAAGGTCAAAATGCAACTGAAATGCAAAAAAGATTTGTTCAGTATATGGAGAAGTGCTGTGACTGATCGAACATGTCAAGAGTAGTTTGTTAAGTTTTGTGCTGGAGATTTCTCCCTAGATAATGTGCCACGGTCAGGTAGAGCAGTTGAAGTTGATAGCAATTAAATTGTGATATTAATTGGGAACAGTCAACGTTATACCACACAAGAGATAGCCAGTTTACTCAAAATATCCAAATCAAACAATTTATTGGTGAAAATGAAAAATGTATCTTTTATTTTATGGAAATAGATCACATGAACTTTTTGGACAGCCCAATAAATAAATTTAAAATTTAGGCAGTGGTAAATAATCAGTATTTTTCCCCCCAAAACATTTGCTTCTTTGATTTTATCCAGCCACACATCCTGTTTGATTATAGAATTTATCAAAGTTGGGGTTTGCTGTGTGAATGTGAGAATCAAGAAGGAGACGAAGATACCAGCTATAGTGGGGGAGTGGGTCAGGACACAAGTTGGGAAGAAAATGCTAAAAGACAATAGACCAGAAAAAAATAAAAGAATTATTGAGACTCTGAGAGCAAGTGCCTGAACACTAGAAGGTAAGAGGGCTGGAAATTAGAAGGATGGGGTCAGAATGTTAGCAAAAATAGAATTTAAGATTTTACAGAGTTGGAACAGTTTTTGGCTGAGGTAAAATCTGAGTAAAGGTCATTAAAACTGTAATTCTACAGCTGTAGAAGTTTTACTTGCCAGGAGTGTCCAACCTTCTGGCATCTTTGGGATGCAGTGGAAGAAGAGTTGTCTTGGGCCACACGTTAAATACACAAGCACTAACAGAAACTGATGAGCAAAAAAAAAAAAAAATTTTTTTTTTAAATTTGTTTACATTTACATTTACATTTACAATTCTGTGTTGGGCTGCATCCATACCCATTCTGGGCCACATGTGGCTCGTGGGCTGTGGGTTGGACACCCCTGATTCTTCCAAAGGGTCTCCAAAGGTTTGAGCAGTATTTCCTTTTCCTTGTCTGTGTTAACCTCTATTTCTCACCAAACTCCCCAAATGTGGCTTCTGGGGTGAGATGGAGAAGTGAAAGGGTACTACAGTTTAAGGTGAGAATTAGGGGACTTGTTGCTTTGCTGTGAGTTGGGCACTCACTTGATCATCTCACCTTCACAGAGTTTCTATGATGGTCTAGACAGGGTATCGAGGACTGGCGGTACAGACATGAGTAGAAACCAGTTGCCGTCCTTAAAGAGTTCATAGTCTAATAGAGGAAGCAGGAATAGAGACAAACACTTTTAATCTCTGACCTTTTTGTGTTGGAGACAGGATGTCTGAAAGAAAGTGAAGAACTCCCCCAAACATTCTCTTGGGCTCATTCCTCATCTGTATTCTCCCACCTACCTGCCATGGTGAGCCTCAATGGCACTCCCTTCCAGCCAGACACTTTCCAGCTGACAGACATTCCGGGGATGCAGGCAGGCCAAGCCTGGGTTGCCCTGGTTTTCTGTATCCTTTACCTGATCTCCATCGTAGGCAACCTCAGCATCCTTGCTGTGGTGGTTCAGGAACCTGCTCTACACCAGCCCATGTACTACTTCCTCTCTATGCTCTCCCTAAATGACCTGGGAGTGTCCTTCTCCACACTCCCAACTGTGATTGCTACCTTCTGCTTCAACTACCACCGTGTTGGCTTTGATGCTTGTTTGGTTCAGATGTTTTTCATCCATACTTTCTCTTTCATGGAATCAGGCATACTGCTGGCCATGAGCTTTGATCGTTTTGTGGCTATTTGTGACCCACTGCATTATGCCACTGTGCTCACCAACAGCTGCATTTTGGCTATGGGTCTGGGTATCCTTGCCAAGAGCTTCACTACTCTCTTGCCTTTCCCCTTTCTGGTGAAACGACTTCCCTTCTGCAAGGGCAATGTTTTGCATCACTCGTACTGCCTCCATCCAGATCTCATGAAGGTGGCATGTGGAGACACCCATGTTAACAACATCTATGGGCTCTTTGTAGTCATTTTCACCTATGGCATAGACTCCACTTTCATCCTGCTGTCCTATGCATTGATTCTGAGAGCCGTGCTGGCCATTGCATCCTGGGAACAGCGGCTTAAGGCACTCAACACTTGCATATCACACATTTGCGCAGTGCTGGCTTTCTATGTGCCCATAATTGCTGTCTCCATGATCCACCGCTTCTGGAAAAGTGCCCCACCTGTTGTTCATGTCATGATGTCCAATGTCTACCTGTTTGTACCTCCCATGCTCAACCCCATCATCTACAGTGTGAAGACAAAGGAGATACGCAGAGGAATCCTCAAAGCCTTTTATAAATCCCAGAGCTGAAGAAGGCTGCAGACCCTGAGAAAAGTCCTTTGTAGAAAGAACTGGGACTTGTCTGTCAACCTAAGAAATGCTTAAAGCAAGAAGGAGAAGAATCAGAGTCTTGATAATTGTGAATATGATATCAATAAAGGAACATTTAACTCAATAAAATGATGTAAATATATATTAAACACTTACTGTGTGAAAAACCTTGTGCTAGTTGCTAAGAATTTTACAATGGTAAGTAGAACATATTGTTAAGTAAGATGTAGACATATTAAGGGAAAAACACTAAAAAGGAGTAAAGATGCCCTGAAAAATGTTTGACATATGAAAATAATAAAAGTTCCACAGGGCAAATAAGTTTGAACACAAATAATCCTACTTCCACCCAGATGAGAGGAATGGTAAACATTGGAGACAGACAAAATTCTGTGGAGGCCTGATGCTTCATGTGACTGAGAGGGCCCATTTGGTTTGTGGAGAGCAGGATTGTAGCGATTTTTCTACCTCGTTTAGATCACCCGGCTGTCTGACTAACCATAGCGATTTTCAAACCTCGCTTAGATCACTTGCTGTTGCGTGCAGAACCTGGGCCTTTCCCGGTTATGAACATGCTTAAAACCCACTATAGAAATAATCACGCACAGAAACAGTTTTCTGAGTGGAAGACAAAGACGGAGCACTCACTCTCCAATTCTTTGTGCTGCTCGGGGCTAACCCTCCTTTGGGGAAAAGCCTCATCTTTTGTCTTTGTGGGTTTTTATTAAGAAAGTCGACACAGTTTGTGGATTGACAGTCTGGCAGAAAGGATCAAAGGGGACACGTATCTTACAAAGATGTTAACAGAGTTTCTGTTGTGATTCTGGGCAGAGATTAGAGTTTTATCATATGAAAAGACTACATGTTTTAAAGGTTTCCTGGCTGTGCCTTCAAATTCCAAGTTAATAACATCCTCCAGCAAACAGATCTTACAGGAACTTGCATATTCTTTGTCCCAGGCCTGATTACCCCGGGGGTCCACTGTCTCCGGTCTCAGCTAGCCCCTTCCTTTGGCTATTTGCTAAGCACTGGAGACTCTGGCTGCAAGGAGACTTGGAATTCTCACATCTGAGTACAAGGACTCAGGCTAAAAGGGGGCAGGGGTAGATGCTGATCACCCCTTCCTTTCCACAGCCCCTTCATTTATTTCCACAGTCTCGTGAGACTTATTCCACAGAGGCCTTTATGAGATCAGCCCCTGTCTTAGGTCCATTCTCTATCCTAGAGAATTGTTACCCGTCATTGGAAACTGATCTAGCATTAAAGGCCAGGGACAGAACAAACACGTAGTGTTCATGCCAGGGGAATAAGTTTTGTCTCCTTAGTGGCTCCTGATCCGGAGGTCTCTCACTCAGCCTAAGTCACAGGGGGTCACAGCTTCCTGAGACTGGGCAGGGTGGCCCTCAACACAGGATAAAATTTTTTATTACCTGAAGTAGCTTGTAAAGGATGAGAGAGGTTAGAGTACTTGGTGCAGAGTGCCAAGAAGAAAGGAAGGTAATAATTTTGACATAAGTATGGGGAAAATATTTAGGCAAGAAAGTTTAGAACTTTGCTATTCCAAGTGTAATCCACTAAACAATAGTATTAGTATCCCTGGCAGCCTGTTAGAGAAACAGAATCTTAGACCCCACACAAGACCTATTGAATTTAAATTACATTGAATAAGACCATTGATGATTAAAAATTGAGAAGCACAGTGCTTCTCTTTTCTAACACTGTTAAGGTCATGCCGATGTGATGTGTTACAGCAATAACAAGACTCGTGAGTAACAAAAGTCTGGAAAACTGGTTCTCAAAATGTGATTCCCAGGCTGGCATTATATGTACCACTTGGGAAACTGTTAGGAATGCAAATTCCCAGGCCCCTCCTCAGACACCCTAAACTAGAAATCCTAGGGAGGAAAGTCCAGCAATCTGTGTTTTAATAAATTCTCCAAGTAATTTTGATATGTGTTAAAGATTGAGAATCTTTAACCTACAATATTAATCTAGAATATTTAGGACAATTGCAAGTGGCTTCTCTTTAACCTACAATATTAATCTAGAATATTTAGGACAATTGCAAGTGGCTTCATGTAGACAGAAGGGAGGTTTCACATGTAAATTTTGGGAAACAAGATCTTGAGAGATTCCCTAAGTCAGACTGTGAGTGGTTTTTAAAGTGGGGAAAAACTGACAACTAGGTATACGGTGTTGGTGGTGAAGGAAAATGCAAACTCATAGCTTATTATCTCTATGAGTTGGTGCAGCTATAGCATGGAAATAGCTAACATGCAAGATTTGATTAGCAGTCTCCAGCCACTCCATAGTCACTCTACAATAATGGAAAGTAGAAAGGGTTCTTAAGTTACCACTTTGAAATACTTCAAAGTTCCATAAAAGGAAGGTAAAATTTTCTTCATGTCCATCTTCTGTTTGTTTCTTTGGATACATCCCACCACTTGATATGAAAATGAGAGAGCTCTCCTGCCATTCCTTCCCTGAATACACCTGCACTGTTTTTGAAATTGAAATAAGGAAGAAGTAAGAGGAAATACTTAATGGGAAGACTGGGTACTTGGGAAAGAAATTACTTGGGTGATCTGAAATTGGAGCCTCCAGGAGAACTTATGTATGGTAAAATCACATTAAAAATATAGCTTCCTTCTTTTTTCATTTGAATATCTACCCTCTGTAGGTAAGTACTAGCCTCTTAATATGTCAGCTTTCGAGCTGAAGAGATGCTGATCTCCTAGAATCATAAAACTGGTAGATGGCAAACTTGGAACTCAAATCTACATCTGTATGACTTTGAACCCCATGGGATGTCTTTCCTGGAGGACAACTCAGTCTTGTGCCATTTGGTGGAGGGTTGATTGGGAATTGAGTAGGAAACAGCATTGATAAGTGGGTAAAGGCAGCCATGGCTATTTCCTCCATTGGCTAAATCCTGGGGCTGGCTCTGGGATTTAAACACTGTCCTAAAATCTGCCCATCAAGCTCTAAGCTTTTGGTTCTTCCTGATATATGGTTTTTTTTTTTTATTTAAATGAATGTTCAAGTACAGTTTTCACCCCCCTACTCCCATTCAAGTCCTCCCAC
>PVIA01012768.1:0-35939 GCA_004024845.1 Tonatia bakeri
ATTCCATTCTGCAACAGCATGGATGGAACTGGAGAGCATTATGATAAGTGAAATGAGCCAGTCAGTGAAAGACAAATACCATATGATCTCACCTATAAGAGGAATCTAATGAACAAAATAAACTAGTGAGCAAAACAGAACCAGAGACATGGAAGAAATATGGAACAGATTGACCGCTGCCAGAGAATAGAAGATGAGGGGGAATGGTTGAAAGAAGGAGAAGGGAGTAGTCAAGGAACACGTATGAATGACCTACAGACATGGACAACAGGGCAGGGATGAACTGTGGGAGCAGGGGATGGGACGGGACAAAGGAGGGCAAAGGGGAAAAAAACTGGAACAACTGTAACAGAATAAACAAGAATAAAATAAGGAAAAAAAACACATGCTAAGAAGGATGGAAAAATATATGGCAATCAAAAAGGCAGACATAGCTATACAAAATAGATGTTAAACTGAAAAAAAAAGAGATATCTGCATCCCAATGTTCATTGCAGCATTATTTATAATCTAAGACATATATCCATCAATAGATGAAATATTTTGGTGTTTAGATAAGAAACACACACACAATGGGACACTATTGAGTACCTAAAAGAAGAAATTCTTGCCATATGCAACAACATGGGTGGATCTTGAGGGGATTATAACTAAGTAAAATAAGACAAAAAATAATATTATATAATCTCACTTATATGTAGAATCTTAAACAAACAACAAACCCACCAAACTCATAGGAAAAGATCATATTTGTGGTTAACTACAATACAGAGTAGGGGAATTGGATAAAAGTGGGCAAAGGTACAAACTTCCAGTTATAAGGTTAGTACAACATGATGAGTATAGTTGATACTACTGTATAATATATTTGAAAGTTGATGTGGACAGTCCAAGGGGTCTGTGTGTTGTGGCCGAGACAAACAAATTCACATAGACGACAGAAGTCCTGTGGAGAAAAAGGGACAGCATGGCCACTCTCTAAGTGAGAGAGAGAGGGCCCCAACCCCCGCCTGAACAAGCTTTTATTGCTTTTCTGGGCGTATTACATGGAGGATGGTCCTCATTTACTATGCACAGGTTCACTGCAGGTGGTTACCTTTTACAGATGACAAAGGAAAGAGTGTTGCTAATTACTTCAGAGAGAAGGATGTTACAGATCAAGGGGGAAAGTGGTTGAACTGTTTACACTCCATATTTGGGAGGTTTAACACAGATTTTAAGAAGTTACTTTAGAGATATGCAGTAAGGATTTGCTGCCTCAATCCAGGGTGAGAGAGTTTTAGCAAAAGCAAGCCTCAAAGCAGCCTAGGTACAATGAAGGTCTGATTCCCTACAGGAGAACTGACCCATGGGTTTTGTGCCAACTCGGTTGTTCTGATAGAGCTGGGCTACATTTGCCATACCATGTGGATAGGTTCCCTATAGAAAGTTGCTAAGATAATAAACCCCAATAGTTCTCATTACAGGAAATAATATTTTATTTGAGATGTATGTTAACTAAACTTATTGTGGTAATCATTTTGCAATACATGTAAGTCATTTTTCTGTATACCCTAAAAGTACCCAGTGCTGTAGGTCAATTATAACTCAATAAAACAAAGAAAGTACTTAAAAGAGGAATGCATTCTTAAGAGCATGCCAGCTTCCATAGCAAGTTCAGTATTGGTTGACTTCTGTAGGTCAGAGATAACGGTGGAGGATGCAGCAGTGGAACTGGGTTCCCTGTTTATAATAAAAATTCTAACATCCTACACAGAAAAGATCAGGTTGCTGTGCTTAAAAACAACAACTAAAATTTGGCACAATTGTGACAATTATTCACAGGGACAGGGTGGTAATTACAGTATTTTGACCCATAGGAATCTTTGGTGATTGTTAATTGATTACAAGTTCCCTAGAAATGAAATAGACTGAAAGTTTATTAAGGTACTGCTTTATAGATACAGGACAAAATTCCCTGGTCTGGTGCCAAAGAGCTGGCTCCCCATAGTAGTCATACAATACTAAGACCTAACTGAGCAAGTTCATGGATCTAGTGTCTCTTCACAGAAAATGAAACAATACAATGTAACCATGCAGTATACTCTAAATCATACCTCAAGACCTCCCCAAAGATACCTGTGGCCATTTCCCATCATCTTTGTGCATTACAAAAATAGAAACATGCAGAGTTTCTGGATATAATTTGGTACTGGCTATTCACTGATACTAGTGCCTAGGTACTGAAAACATTACTTATATTTCACAAGTCAGAGGGGACTTATAGAAGTCAGGTGATAGATAAACCACTTATTTCAATCCATCTCACAATGAGTGCAGAGAAAACTCAAACATATCCTATGGTAATGTATCCCACCCAATAATTCAGACTTGAGACAAGTATATAAGTAAAGAGGACAGTGCTTTTCAAACCATATCATACACCAGAGTCACCTGGATGACTTGTTGAAACACAGGTTGCTGAGCACCACCCCCAAAGTGCTGTCTTAATAGGTCTCTTCTGGAGACCTATTTATATATCTAAGTTTCTAAGTGATAGGGATGTTTTTAGTCTGAAGATTATAATTTGAGAGCTTTACCCAATTGGTTCAGGCAACCAGTGAGCATTCAAGATCAGGGGTTCTCAAAATATGACCTTCTAATTTGTAGAATGAGGGCATTTCATTTCCTTTTTTCTTGTGTGAACCATGCAAAACCCAGATCTCTTCTAGTATACATCAGCACAAACTTAGATAGTGGTGTCAACGATAGCTATATTTCTAGAGCAAAACAACACAGCCCTAGGCACCTAGTATACAAATACTAACTTCAATTTTTTTTCTTTTTTCTGTGAGCAAAGTTAATTAGAAGTCATTTTCCTTAACATATTAGGAACAACAGTATACAATTATGATCTTGTCAACAGACTATATTAAGCCTTCTGCTCTCTGTCCATAATATATTCCAAAAGGACCTTGATTTTCCTGATAGTGTAAAAAAACATTATGCTGGTTCATTATATTGATAACATAGTCCTTATTGTACCTAAAGGTGGGAAGTAACACACAAGCCAAAGGGTAAGCAGTAAAGACTCACGCACGTGCAGGGGTCTGCCACATCAGTGTTTCTGAGCCCACCAATTTGTAGCATGTTGCGATATCTTTTACGAAGTTAAAAAGGAACTGCTATTCTTTGCGCCACTCCCCACTGAAGTGACCCAGTAGAGATGATATCCTAGGTGTGGTGTTAACTATAATTTATTCAGGCATGTTGTTTCATGGTGTTTACTAGGTTTACTGAAAGCCCCCTGATTTCAACTGGGACCTTGAAGCAAAATGACTCTGCAGCAAATATAGGCTTCGGTGCAAGCTGCCCAGTCCCTTGGGATGTATGGCCCACAGACACACTGTTGGGGACATATATGTGCTGGAGAGAAACTGAATGAAATATATAACCCCCCCCCCCCATAGCAGCAGCACAGTGCAGACTCTGAGGACTTTGGAGTGGGGTCACACACCCTTTGCTCTCTTCATCTGACAACTATACTCCACTTGAAAATCAGCTCCTGGCTCCCTGGTGGTGACAAGGGAACACTGAATGCATGACTTTGGGACACCCGGTGTCTCTGCAATCTAAATTTCCTGTTATGCACTTGTTATGTAATTTGCCAAATCATAAAATTGGAACGTTTTCAGCAGCCATTGCACTACAAAGTGGAAATAACAGGCAATCCAGCACTAGTAGGTCCAGAATGCACACAAAAACTACAGAAAGTGGTTCCAATTCAGTGGCTACTCTTGCTGCTTCACTGCCTCTTCCTAATCCTACTTACAGCCTCATTGAAAGTGCTATAAGACCAAATAATGAAAAAGGAGAAAGAAAAAGTCTGGATTATGAATGAATAGACCCAGTATTTTATAACCAGGAAGAAATGGAGAAAAAGATAGTGGTTATGGGTATCTTCCCAGTGGGTAGGTTGTTTACCTTGTGTGAGATAGAGATAGCTCACAATAAAGATTGACACCAATTCACAGGTGATTCTTTATGCTGGCTGGTAAGTTAAGGACTTAAAAAGAACAAAACTGAGATACTGGTGACGAGATTTGAGAGTGATTTAAGTTGATGAATATCCTGGCACAGAATATAATGATATTCATGTTCTACAAAAATACCCACTAGAGGATACCAGGATACTCTCAATAATACAATGCACAAGATCGATTATTTGATGTCAGTCTGCCTCTTTCCCCACGCGCTTCAGCATTTTCATGGTGGGCTCACATACAATGGGGCCCTGATGATAGTCATGGAAGTTGTACATAGCTCAGTAGCCCTTTTTTCTCTCACCTAAGCTTAACTACATATCATTATTGAGAACAAACCCTGCTAATAAGAGAAACCAATTTCCAAGGAAACCAACTAGCTACCAGATGGCTGATTGTTTTACATTGGACCCTTCATCACAGAGGGAACAAGTCGATCTCACAGAAACAGAAATATATTCTGGGGGGCAGATTGCTTTGCCATACCTCTTCTAGCACCTCCTAATATGGGTTAACAGAAATTATCATTTGTCAGGTATTCCACACAAAGTCATCTTGACCTAGTAAACACATTTTATGACACATGAAGTATGAAAATAAGCTCACTAAATTCAACATTCTTACCACATGTTCCCATAACCAATAAGAAGCTGGCTGGATTGAACAGTGCAATTATTTATGGATTGCAAAATTTAGCAGATTGATATTTTCAAGGTCAGAAGGAGCATTCCTAAAGGATGCATTAAACCTTTAAGTTGTCTTTAACTAGCAATGTTCTTCCCCATGAATAAGTTCTAAAATCAAAGTGTAAGAGCATGGCTTAGTCTGTTCTGGCTGCTAGAACACAACATGAAGACCACATAGCTTACAAGCAACAGAAATTTATTTCTTACGGTTTTGGGAAGTGTAAGACTTAAGAGTCCTGGGGAGTCCAAGATAAAGGTACTAGTAGATATCATGTCCAGTTAGAGCCCGCATCCTAGGCAGTCATCTTTTCATTTTAACCTCAACATTACAGGATAGGAGAGCAATCTCTTATCCCTCTTTTATAAGGGCACTAATCTCTTTCATGTGGGCTCCATCCTCATGATCTAATCACTCTCTAAAGCCCCACCTCCAAGTCCCTCACACTAGAGATTAGGTTTCAGTATTTGAATTTTGGTGAGACACATACATTCAGGGTAGAATAGATTCCTCTTAAGATTTTGCCAATCAACCCACAAAGTTGTGTCTATTCATTGTGGCTTAAGATTAGTGGGCTTGAAGGTCTTGGGGCCCTCAAACTGTTTATCTAATCTATTATTATTTAAAATGTCAACTGTATCTCATTAGGTATTTTCATAAATTAAGTTTTAATAACTATTCTTGTGCAAATCATGCATAGTCATATATGGAAAAGTGCTGATTCATATAATCAAAGCAAGGTTAACTTTATTAGAGACTAGCAGTTTTCCAAAGTGGTTGTACAATTTCCGAGTCTCAATACACAAGTTTCAGATGTTCTACATCCTCACAAATTGTGAGAGTTTTTCACTGATCTGACACATGTAGTAAGTATTTGTTTTGCTTCTGTTTTAACTTTAAAATCCCGTTTTGGATGTAGTTTGTGTTTGTCATCGCCTTGAGAACCTTTTCACACGTTTATCGGCCACACAGAAATAAAGTTGCCATCTATCATTGATTTGTAGGCTTTTTAAATATGTTCTGGATATAAATTCTTTGCCAGATATGTGTTTAATGAATACACTCTGCATCTGTGGCTTGTCTTTTTATGTCCTTGCCTTTATATTTTTGGCATGTAGAAGATTTTAATTTTAAGTCCCATTTTCAATTTTTTATGGTTAATGCCTTATCTATCCTAATTAACAAATATTCTCCTACTCCAGAAGAATTCTCTGTTTAAGGAGCTGTTCTTATTTTTAAGAAGCCTTAAAAATATTATCTTTGACATTCATGTTTATAATTTATTTTGCATTACTTTTGGTGTAAGGGGTATGGCAGGGAGGTGTCGACGGTAGCTAATTTTGTAAACTTTTTTTTTCATATGGATATACAATTTCTACCACAATATTTGTTGTGCTGATTAATTTTATGTGTCAACTTGACTAGACTAAAACAGACCTAAATAGTTGACAAAATATTATTTTGAGGTGTGTCTGTGAGGATGTTCCTGGAAGAGGTTAGCATTTGACTCAGCAGACTGGATAAAGGGATTCACCCTCACCAGTGTAGGTGGGCATCATCCAATCAATTAAGGGCCCAAACAGAACAAAAACGTGAGGGGAGAATTAATTCATTCTCTCTGAATTGGGATTTCAAATGACTCTTTTAGAAGTTAATATTTTTTGCTTCCGTGTCTAGTCTTTTTTTAAGCCAATCAAACGAGTTATTTACTTCAAATATTACATTATTTAGCTGTAGAATTTCAGTTTTTCCAGTCTCATCCAGTGATTTAGTTTTCCTCTAAATCTCTTATTTATAATACTTATTTTTAGCCTACTAATTTCTGCATTTGTGTTATCTATGGTTCTGCTTCTTTTGACTTTTTAATTTATAATTTATCATGAGTCACATTTTTCTGGTACTTTGCAAGTCTTCTAGATTTCTTGTACTGTAATTTAGGCATAAAATAGCCATAGAGACTCAATTGGATAATATGTTCTTTGTTATGTAATTAGGTACTTATTTCTTTATTTTACACAATGGTTTAAGTGATTTCTGCTTTGGTTCTCCACAGTGTGATAGGCCCCACCCTCCAGTAGGGCTTTGAAGTTTAACCAAGAAAAACTAAGCAACTTCTCTTCATTGTCCAGTCAGCCTTCCGTTGTCCAGGATCATTAGGTCGCCCAGCTTCCTCCTGTGGAGAATTTGTCAGCATACATGGCAGCAGTTTGCAAGGGCAAAACTCTCAGTTGATCTCTTTTTTCTCCTTAAGGTCCCTCTCCTTAAAATGGTCTCACTTTTCAACCCAATTATTTCTTTAGAATAAGCAATTGCATTAAGAAATAAAGAATATTGCCAGTCTGTTCATCTCTGAGGAGCTAATATTTCCCTAAGATTATTATTTTTTATTGTTGTTCAAGTACAATTGTCTCCACTTTCCCCCACCCCACCCACCCCTATATTATTTTATTTAGACTTCTTTGTTCCTGTAGCTATTTGGTGACTTTAAAAACTATATAATTTTTTAGGTTTGTTTTTCCTAATGTTAACAGAGTTATCAATTTTCTTCTTTGACTACCTATAATTTAACAGAGATCAAAACTCCAATATACATATTTTATGTTAATTAATTTTTCTCCCACTCTTCACCCATTTTTTTTACTGCTGTCTTATACTAAGAGACAAAAACAGTATTTTATATTTCAGGGAAAAAGTATGACTGAATTGATATAATTTTACTTTTTTATTTTTTTAGATTTTATTTATTTATTTTTAGAGAGAGGGGAAGGGAGGGAAAAAGAAACGTTGGTGTGTGAGACAAACATTGATCAGGTGCCTCTCATGCGCCCCTCCAACTGAGGACCTGGCCAGAAACCCAGGCATGTGCCCTGTCTGTGAATTGAACCAGCGACCTTTTGATTCACAGGCCAGCACTCAGTCCACTGTGCCACAACTGCTGGGTCATGAATTGATATAATTTTAGAATAATATAGCAGCTGGTGGGACGGCGTGGGAACTAATGTTTTTCAACAGAACAAAAGGCAAAAGTTAATTCTGAGGAGGAAAAAGGTTGAATATTTATCTTTTACCCCTGCAGATTTATTTAACCTTCACATTTTCCTACCATGCTTTATCCTCGAGAAAATAATTTATGAATTTTATCGATGAGCTTCTTTACCCATTTAATTCCAATTGGGTTCAGTCACTAAGCCATAGGTACTGGTAGAAGTGGGAGAAGGACACATATTATCCTTCTGAGATAGCTGGAATATACTGCACATATCTTGATCCACTGGTGATTCCCAGAGTATGTATGTAACCGGAAAAGACACCAGCGTTCAGGCTGCCTGTCACTACCAAATCCAATAAGCAATGACAGTGATTGAATCTTTTATAGGTGCTTTATTCAGATGGCCAACAATCTGAGGAGACGGCGGATTCATACCCTAACAGCCCATCTCTTCTTTTTCCTGGCCAGACTTTTTATAAGGGGGGTTGGGGAAAAAGAAGAAAAGAAAAAAAAAACAGGAATCGGTGAAAGTCTTTGAAGCCTGCAGCTGCAGCACTTGGCAATTAGCTGTCTCCAAGGGGGAGGGGGAGTTGCCGGCTTCTTCTCGGTAGGGAGGTCTGATGTCTCAAGGCTGTGCACCCCTGGTCAGTGCTGCAGAAGGTCAGCTGCTTTCTCCCAGATGACAGATGGGCCTTATCTGTAGTTTCTGAAACAAAGAGCTTAACATACACATTACTTGCTAGATTTATGGCTATTTACCTTAAGCTAAAATTTTCTAAGTCTTAAACCCCCTAACAAGTACATATATAAACATTAATTATGCAGAACACTTAATATTTGTGTACTTCACTGTTTATAAATTCCAACTCAACTTAAAAACAATATAAAAATACTCATATAATAAAAATCCTACTTCATAAAATATTTGGTTTACCTCAAGAGTTCAAAAACAAAATAAAGATGTCCTCCACAATCACCACCTGCACTCAACATTGTACAACATTGTGAAAACCTTTCCTATAGCAAATGCAAGAAAAATAATGCGTATGATTTGAGGGGAAGGTCATATTTCAAATATAATATCACTGTGTATACAGAAAATTTTAATTATTAAAATAGCATTTAAAAAATGAATGTAATAAAGCCTCTAGATTCAAGGTCAATATGTAAATAAGTATATATTCCTATATAATAACAGATAAAATTATAAACTCTTGTTTCATAAAAATTAAACCATTTCTATTGGTATCAAGAATGACAAAAAATCAGTCATGGCTGGTGTGGCTCGGTGGATTGAATGCTGGCCCACATCAAAGGGTCACTTGTTTGATTCCCAATCAGGACACATACCTGGGTTGCAGGCCAATAGGGAGAACATGAGAGGCAACTACACATTGATGTTTCTCTCTCTCTCTTTCTCCCTCGAATACCCTCTCTCTAAAAATAAATAAATAAAATCTTTAAAAGATACTGTTGGGAAATGCCCTGCCTTCTTTCAGAAGCTGTAACCCCCCCATGGCTAAGGCTGAGTGAGCGACCTTGGACCAGTAACCACTAAGGAGACCAAGCTTATCTCCTTGGCAAGGGTGCCGCCTCTGCTCCTTTTACTTCACCCTGCCTGGCCCCCAATGCTTGGTCGGTTAGCCAATGGGGTAAGATTCCTCAAGGGAGGAACGACCTAGAACAGGCATGTTCACGGGGAGCCCCCAGGGAAGGAGTTGGGGGGCTATAGCAAAAGGGGGTGATGGGCCCTCAACCCTCAGCTTTGACATAGCCTGAGTCCTCATTCTGTCTGCCAGAAGTCTCCTAATCTCTTGGCTGCCTTACTTCCACTGCCTGACTTAAGCCTGAAACAACGACAGAGGGCGGTGCAGCCCTGTGCTGGAAAAGGCAGGTTTCCCCAGGTGATCAGGCCTAAGAAAGAATACATAAAATCCTGTGAAACCTACTTTGCTAAGAATGCTCTCAATTAAATGATAAGAGTCTGAGCAGAAAATCAGTTTGTTTCCCAAAGTTTTATAGCCCTTTTGCTAACAGACCCTGACTCAGAATAAGCCCTCATAGTTCTTTGTATGTTATCTATTGTTTGGTCCTTACTGCCTGAAAATAATTAATGAGCTTTTACTTGTATTCCTGTGCAAATTGAACCGAATAAAAGCCTGTCAAGGTGAGGGTCGGTGGGCTCTGCTCTTGAGAGAGTGGCTGAGCAGTCCCTTTTCCTCCACAGGACTCGGTAGTCTGTGTGAGCTTGTCTTGCATCTCATCCATAACACCACGAACACTGGGCCGGTGACTGCATCAGAAATTGCTCTAGTATTTTTTTAAAGGAATGATAAAAAAATAAAAGAAACTAAAAGTTGTATAAGACATACACACAAAAAATTATACAAGTTTTTGGAGAGAAATCAAAAGTGTCCTGGCTAATTAAATGGAGCTTTATAAATTACAGTATTCAGAAGTATAAGATGCCAGTTACCTCTAAATTTATCTGTAAATTAAAGAATATTCCAGAATATGTATGTGTTTGTATATAAATTTACAAGCTGGTTCTTAAATATACATGAGACTGCAATGGGTCAAGAACAAACAACACCAATCTATAAAAGAAACACAAAGTTGGAAAAACTTTATTACCAGATATCAAAATTTATTATAAAGCTATATCAATTAAGGCCATGTGGTGTTGTTGATATATTAATAAATCAGAGGAATAAATAGAGAATTCAGAAAGACTCATTACATGTATAGTCACTTGATTTATATCAAAGATGACTATGTAATACAGTGTGAAAAAATATCTTCAATAATTAATGCTAAGTCAATAAGATATCCATACAGAAAAATATTTAATCTTCACAAATATCTCATAACATATGCAAAAGTCAATTCCAGAAAGACTATAACTCTAAATGTAATAGATAAAGCAATAAAAACTTTTGCATGAAGATGTTAGACTATCTTAAGCTTAAGGTTGGCAAAGGTTACTTACAGTAGACCAAAAACATAAACTGCGAAATCAAAGAATGATAGATGACATAAATGAAAATTTAAAATATCTATTTATCAAAAAACACTATTACAGAAAGGTAAAGCAAAAAGTATAGTGCATATATATCATATATCTAGAATTTATGAAGGACAATTATGAACCAATGAAAGATAACACAATAATAAAAGACCTGAACAAGAAATTTATAAAATATTCAAGTGACCAATAAATGAAAAAGTGCCAAACTTCATTAGTCCTCAAGACACTGAAACTGAAACCACAATAAGTTATTATCACACGTTTGACAAGTGGCTAAAATAAAAATAAAATAAAATAATAAGAGACTATCAAGTGTTGCTAAGAATGTAAAACAATGAAGCCCTTATACACTACTACTAGAAATGTAAATTGGTACCACAACTTTAGATAAACTCAGCAGTTTCTAGTGAAGTGCTATCATAGCACATCCTATGACCCATCAATACCATTCAATGTATGTACGAACCTATGTGCACAAAAAGATATAAAAGAATGTTTATAACAGCACTATTAGTAATAACTCTCAACAAAAAACAACCCAAATGCTTAATTGTAGAGTGGATAATGTAAGGTATATTTATATAATTGAATATCATATGATGAAAATGATATAAATATTTTTATATGCAACAAAAGTTAATTTAACACATATTAAGCAAAAGAAGTCATATACAAGAGAGTATGATTCCATGTAAAGTACTTCTATATATTAAAACTATATGATTTGTATACTATGTGGTATGAATAATAGACATTATTAAAAGTGTTCTGACAAAGAATCAAATATACATTTGATTATACAAATATACATTCATGTTCCTAAGGATCCATTTCCAAGGAAAGTGTATAATAGAAATTACCAGTGTATAACAACATATATACATTGTTGTTTTTTGCAGCAATTTTCATCATCATTGAAAGAAGTAAATGTCCAATAAGTACTTTTTAATAACTAATGGTATGTGTACAACATAGAAAATTATGCAACCATTAGAATTATAGTTCTACCATCTGACCTGGAAAGGTTTCTATGAAATACTAAGTGAATAAAGCAAGGTGCTGAAAAGTTAAGAAAAGGATGTAGAATATTTAATTTTTATAAAATCACTTCATTATGTTTGAATACATATTCACTTCAAATCACTTCAATGAGTTTGAATATATATTTGTTACATATTAATATTCATATACATTTTAACATATTATTGTGAGATCATGGAGAAATCTTGAATAATGTGTATGTCCTTTGATAGAAGGTGAAGATTGATATGTGTTGAAAGGCAATGAGAACAGGAGAATTAGAGAAATTTAAAAAAAGAAAAATACATAGCTAAATTTAATTATTTTGTTACAGTGAAAAATATGTGTAAATATAAGATAAACTATAGAGTATTAATGACATAAATGAAAGAAAAAAAGACCAAAAATAAATACAAATAAAAATTACAAGCCAACCTCACTCTGGCCATAGATACAAAAATCTTTATAAAAATATTACTAACTCAAACATTTCTCTTTTTTTATATTTTATTTATATTATTTTATTGTTGTTCACTTACAGTTGTTTGTGTTTTCTCCCCACCCCTCCCCCCACCCCCTCCAAACCCATCTGCCTCCCTTGCTTCCATCCTCCCCTTTGGTTTTGGCCATGTATCCTTCATAGTAGTTCCTGAAAACCCTTCTCCCCACTGTCCCCTCTCCTCTCCCCTCTGGCTATTGTCAGATTGTTCTTAATTTCAATGTCTCTGGTTATATTTTGCTTGCTTTTTTCTTTTGTTGATTATGCTCCAGCTAATGGTGAGATCATATGATATTTGTTCCTCACCACCTGGCTTATTTCACTTAGCATGATGCCCTCCAGTTCCATCCATGCTGTTGCAAAGGGTAGAATCTCATTATTTCTCTCTGCTGCATAGAATTCCATTGTGTAAATGTACCATAGTTTTTTGATCCACTCATTTGCTGTTGGCCACTTAGGTTGCTTCCAGCACTTGGCTATTATAAACTGTGCTGCCATGAACATTGGGGTGCATAGGTTCTTTTGGACTGATGTTTCAGGGCTCTTAGAGTATAATCCCAGCAGCAGAATTGCTGGGTCAAAAGGCAGATCCATTTTTTGTTTTCTGAGGAAATTCCATACTGTTTTCCACAGTGGCTGCACCAGACTGCATTCCTACAAATAGTGAACTAAGGTTCCCTTTTCTCTGCATCCTCTTCAACACTTATTTGTTGATTTGTTTATGTTGGCCATGCTCACTGGTATGGGGTGGTATCTCATTGTGGCTTTAATTTGTATCTCTCTGATACACAAAAATAAATGCAAGGAGGATAAAAGACTTAAATACAAGTCATAACACCATAAAAGTCCTAGAGGAAAACATTGGCTGGAAAATCTCAGACATTCCATGGAACAACATCTTCATGGATATGTCCCCTAAAGCAAGGGACATAAAGGAAAGAATAAACAAATGGGACCTCATCAAATTAAAAAACTTCTGTATGGCTAAAGAAAACAACATTAGAATGAAAAGAGAAACAAATACTTGGGAAAACATATTTGTCAATGATAACTCAGATAAGGGTTTGATCTCCAAAATATATAAAGAACCCACATGACTCCACTCCACGAAGACAAAAACCCAATTAAAAATGGGCAAAAGACTTGAACAGACACTTCTTCAAGGAGGACATACAGAGGGCCCAGAGATATGTGAAAAGATGCTCAGTATCACTAGCCATCAGAGAGATGCAAATCAAACATTTCTTTTTAAAAATATATCATGGGAGGCAGGGTCAGAATGGCAGAGTAGGTAGGTCCTGAACTCATCTCTTCCCCTGAACATATTCAAAAATTTCAATCAAATATAGAGTAATCATCGCTGAGAGTGGCCTGAGTGCTAGCTGACCAGAATTTCTACAACTAAGAAGATAGAGAAGCAATACTGAGATGGATTAGAGGGGAAGAGGTGTTGTCAGGTCATGGCTGGTCCTCAGAACCAGTCAGTGTGGGTCAGCTCCACCACTGGTGCACCCGCGACAATTGCAGACCGCCTGTGACAGGAAGGCACATACATCTCATGCAAGGGATGCCCCTGAACACATGTCACTGCTGATGGGAGAATGCGTTACTGGGGCTCTCAGGATGACTTCTGTGTAAGGCCATTTTTCCTTTTCTTGAAAAAAGATTTTATTTATTTTTAGAGAGAGGGGAGGAAAGACAGAAAGAGAGGGAGAGAAACATTGATGTGAGAGAGAAACATTAATCAGTCGTTTCTCGTACAGGCCCTGGCTGAGGACTGAACCCACAACCCAGGCATGTGTACTGCCTGGGAATGTGCCCTGACCAGGAATTAAACCACTGATCTTCTGCTCTGTGGTATGATGCTCAACCACTGAGACACACCAGTCAGGCCAAGGCCATTCTTTCAAGATTGGGAGACATAGCTTATCTATCTAATGCATAGAAAAAAAACCACAAAAAGATAGGCAAAATGAATAGAATGAAAAATATGCTCCAAATGAAAGAACAAGAGAATATTCCAGAAAAAGAAGAAACAAAATGAAAAAGAAATCTACCAGGCAAAGAGTTCAAAGCAATGCTTATAAAGATGTTCAATTAACATGGGAGAAGAATGGATGAACTTTGTGAGAACTTCAAAAAGAGACAAAAAATGAAAAAAATCCAATTAGAGCTGAAAGATACAGTAACTAACATGAAAAATATACTAGAGGGAATAAACAGCAGATTAGATAATGAAGAAAAAGGAATCCACAATCTAGGAGATGAGGTAATAGAAATAACCCATTGGAACAACAAAAAGAAAAAAATGGGGGAAATAAGAGTGTAAGCAACCTATGAGATAGCATCAAGTGTACTAATATTCACAACATAGGGGTCTCAAAAGGAGAAGAGAGAGAAAAAAAGGAACAGAAAATCTGTTTGATATAATGGTTGAATATTTCTCTAATCTGGTGGAGGAAAAAGAGGTCTACATCCAGGAAGCACACAGGGTTTCAAAGAAAATAAACTCGAGACCTACACTAGATACATCATAATTAAAATGCCAAAAGTCAAAAATAAATAGAGGACTTTAAAAGCAACCAGAGGAAAGCTAGTAGTTATACACAAGGCAATCCCCAAAAGATTGTCAGCTAATTTTTTAGCAAAAACTTTGCTGGTAATAAATATACACCTATCCATAACTAATTTAAATGCAAATGGACTAAATGATCAAATAGGTTTTTAAAAAAGAAACAGGACCCATACATGTGCTGTGTACGAGACTCAGTTACCATCTAAAGACACACAGACTGAAAATGAAGGGATAGAGAAAAATATTTCCTATAAACAAAAATGAAAAGTGGGGTAGCAATGCTTAGATAAAATAGTCTTTAAAACAAAGGTAGTAACAAGTGATAAAGAAGGGTATTACATAATGACAAAGGGATGTATCCAACAAAAGGATATATAACTTATAAATATCTATGCTCCTGACATAGAAGGACCTAAATACATAAAGCAAAGAGGGAGGTAGACAGTATAAACAATAATAATAGGGGACATAAACACCTAACTTATATCACTGGATACATCATCCAGAAAAAAATTACCAAGGAAATATTGGCCTTCAACATCAAATTAGGTGATGACTTAATAGATGATTACATAACATTCTATCCAAAAACAAAAGAATGTGCATTCTTTTCAAGTATACATAGAACATCCTTCAGGCCAGATCATCATTTTGGGTCACAAAAACAAGTCTCAATCAATTTAAGTAGAGTGAAATCTTATCAAGTATCTTTTCCAACCACGAGGCAATTGATTTCCCAATAAAACTAGAAATCAACTACAGGAAAAAAATGGAAAACACCCACAAACACATAGAAGCTAAACAATATGCTACTAAGCAATCAATGGGCTGTGAAAGAAATTGAAATGAAAATTTAAAAAGTATCTTGATATAAAAACATGGAAGCACATTTAAAAATCTATGGGACATAGCAAATTAAAAAATCTAAAAGTAAAGTCCATAATGGTCCAGAATTATGTCAAGACATAACAAAATCTCAATAAGCAATCTAACTGTACACCTAAAGGACCTATAAGAACAAAGTTAAGAGTTAATAGAAGAAAATCATAAAGATCAGAGCAGAATAATTAAAATAGAGGCTAATATATCAATAAAACTAAAAGCTGGTTCTTTGAAAAGATAAACAAAATTTGACAATTGTTATCCAGACTCAACAAGAAAAAATGAGCTAGGACCTGAAGAAATAAAGTCAGAAGTTAATAAAAAGGAGAAGTTAAAACTAACACCACAGAAATCCAAAGGATCATTAGTGAATACTATGAACAGTTATACGCCAACAAATTGGACAATCTACAAGAAATGGATAAATTCTTAGAAACACACTATATTCCAAGACTATATAGGAAGAAACAAAAAATCTGAACAGACGTGGCTAGTAAAAAAATTGAATTACTATAAAAAAAATCCCCAAAAAACAAAAGTGCAGGACTATATAATTTCAAAGGTGAATTCTATCAAACATTTATAGAGAAGCAATACCTATCCTTTTCAAGCTATTGAAAAACAATGAAGAGAAATGAAATCTGTCAGACTCATTCTATGAAGCCAGCATTACCCTGATACCAAAACCAGACAAAGACACTACAAGAAAATTACAGACCAATATCTCTAATGATCATAGATGACAAAATTCTCTACAAAATATTAGCAAACCAAATTCAACAGTGCATTAAAAAGATCATACATATGATCAATTGGAATTTATTTTGGGAATACATGGATGATTCAATATCTGCAAATCAATCACGATAACACATCACATAAAAAAACAATAAAAATCATGATCTCAAAAAATACAGGAAAAGAATTTGACAAAATGCAGCATCTATTTATGATAAACACCCTCAACAATGTGGGAACAGATAAAACACGTGTCAACACTATTAAAGCCATGTATGCCAGAGTCACAGCTAATATCATATTCAACAGCAAAAAACTAAAAGCTGGACTTCCAGCGAAGATGGAGGTGCCGGTGGACACACTGTGCCTCTCCACACAACCACAATTAAGGACAACAAAAATTTAGAAACAAAAAACCACCAGAACAGACAGAAAATTGAACTGTACAGAAGTCCCAACAAGCATTCATCCAGACTGGTAAGAGGGGCAGAGTTCGCAGCTTGTGGAGAGGGGTCGCAGCAGGAAAAAGCGGTGGCTGGCAGACCCAGGCGTGCTGGGCACAGGCCATGGCTAGCAGACCCTGGTGGCAGACCCCCGGCACAGGCACGGTCACAGGTGCATGCCTGATAAAGGCAGGCAACAAGCAGACCCAGTGAGGTGCATAAGGCAGCTGGCTGTCTGCAGTCAAACATTCTCACACAGATATACCAGGTGAAAACAGGCAGCGAGACATACCATGCAACCCAGGGCCCCAGTGCCAGGAAATAAAGCCTAAAAGCACTTACTGAAAACACTTGCGAAGGTTGAGGTGCCAGGAGAGACTTACAGCCTCACAGGAGAGTTTGTTAGAGAGACCCACAGGGTCCTAGAACATACACAAGCCCACCCACCCAGGAACCAGCACCAGAAGGGCCCAATTTGCTTGTGGGAAGTGTCAGAGGTGACTGAAATGCAACAGAGAGTGGAGCAAGTGCCATTGTTCCCTCTCTGACCCTACACCAACATACAGCATCACAACCCAGCAACTAGGTCACCCCGACTTGGTGAACACCTAAGGCTCCACCCCTCACTACAGAATAGGCACAGCCAGACCCCCCCCCAAAAAAATGGCTCAAACAAAAGAACAAATCAAAGCCTCAGACCCAATACTTTTAAGCAACCAAGAGATAGCCAACCTATCAGATGCACAGTTCAAAGCACTGGTGATCAGGATACTCACAGAACTGGTTGATTTTGGTCACAAATTAGATGAAAAAATGAAGGCTTCACTAAGTGAAGTGAAGAAAAATGCACAGGGAACCAATAGTAATGGAAATAAAACTGGGTCTCAAATCAATGGAGTGGACCAGAAGGAAGAAAAAAACATACAATCAGAAAAGAATGAAGAAATAAGAATTCAAAAAAATGAGGAGAGGCTTAGGAACCTCCAGGACATCTTTAAATGTTCCAATATTCAAATTATAGGGGTACCAAAAGGAGAAAAGGAAGAGTAACAAGTGGAAAAGTTATTTGAAAAAATAATGAAGGAGAACTTCCCCAATCTGGCAAAGGAAATAGATGTCCAGGAAGTCCAGGAAGCTCAAAGAGTCCCAAAGAAGCTGGATCCAAGGAGGAACACACCAAGGTACATCATAATTACATTATCTAAGATTAAAATGAAGGAGAGAATTCTAGAAACAGCAAGAGATAAGGGGACAGTCACCTACAAAGGAGTTCCCATCTGACCGTCAGCTGATTTCTCAAAAGAGACCTTGCAAGCAAGAAGGGGCTGGAAAGAAGTATTCCAAGTCATGAAAGGCAAGGACCTACATCCAAGATTGTTCTATCCAGCAAAGCTTTCATTTAGAATGGAAGGGCAGATAAAGCACTTCTCAGATAAGGTCAAATTAAAGGAGTTCATCATTACTAAGCCTTTATTATATGAAGTGTTAAAGGGACTTATCTAAGAAAAAGAAGATAAAAAATATGAACAGTAAAAAGACAGCAAACTCACAGTTATTAACAACCACACCTAAAAACAAAAGCAAACTAAAGAAACAAATAGAACAGGAACAGAACCACAGAAATGGAGATCACATGGAGGGATAGCAACAGGTGAGTGCGAGGAGGAGAGAGGGGGAAAAGTATGGAGAATAAGTAGCATAGATGGTAGGTAGAAAATACAGAGGGGGAAGGCAAGAACAGTACGGAAAATGTAGAAGCTAAAGAACTTATGACACATGGACATGAACTAAAGGGGGGGTAATGTGGGTGGGAGAGATGCGCAGGGGGGAGGGGAGTGAAGGGGGGAAATGGGACAACTGTAATAGCATAATCAATAAAATATATTTAAAAACTAAAAGCTTTTCTCTAACATCAGAAACAAGACAAGGATGCTCATGTTCAGCATACTTAAACAACACAGCATTAGAAGTCCTAGCCACAGCAATCAGAGAAGAAAAAATAAAATGCATTCAAGTTGGAAAAAAAGTCAAATTGTCACTATGTGCAGATGACATGATATTATATATTTAGAATCCTAAAGATTCCACAAAAATATAATCAGAACTAATAAGTGAATTTAGTAAAGTTTTAGGATACAAAATTAATACATAGAAATCAATGGTATTTTTATATATTAATAACTATCAAAAAGAAAAATTAAGAAAAAATCCCATTTATGATTGAATAAGAAAAATCTAGGGAGAAAATTAGCCATGGAGGTAGAAGAGCTATACTCTAAAAACTATAAAATGTTGATGAAAGAAATTGAAAATTACATAAATGAATAAAAGGATAGAATGTGCCCATGATTGGAAGAATTGATATTGTTAAAATATCCATACTACCCAAAGCAATCTATAGATTGAATGCAATCCTTATTAAAATACCAAAGGCTTTTTCCCCCCACAAAACAAGAAGAAGTCAACTTAAAATTCATATAGAATTAAAAAAAAAACTTTAATAGGCAAAAGAATCTTGAGAAAAAAGAACAAATCTGGAAGTATCATGCTTCCTGATTTCAAACAATTCTACAAAGCCTACTAATCCAAAGAATACGGTACTGGCACACACACAAAAAAAGATACATAGATCAATGGAGCAGAATAAAAAGCCAATAAATAAAGTCACACTTATATAGCCAATTAATGCATGACAAAGTAGCAAAAATATAAAATGGGGAAAAGACAGTCTTTTCAATAAATGGTTTTGGAAAAAGTAAACATCCTTGCAAAAAAAAAGTGTAATCACTTCCATATACCTATACAAACATATACTCAACATGTACTCAAGTATGAAGTGTAACACCTGAAACAATAAAACTTCTCAAAAAAACATAGGCAACAGCCGCTTCGACATCAGTGTTAGCACGACACTTCTGATGTTTCCTCAAGTCAGGGTAACAACAGCAAAAATATACAAATGAAACTACATTAAACTAAAAAACCTTTAAACAGTAAAGAAAACCATCAATAAAATACAAAGACAACTTAAGGCAAAAAGGTATTTGCAAATGACTTATCCAGTAAGGGGTTAATATTCAAAATATATAAAGAATACAACTCAACATCAAAAAATAAACAATCTGATTTAAAAAATGGTCAGAGGACCTAAACACACATTTCTCCAAAGAAGATATACAGAAGGCCAACAAACATGAAAAGATTCTCAATGTCACTATTCATCATGGATATGCAAATCAAAACCCAAAGACTTATCATTTCAAACTGTCAGGACAGCTATTATTATAAAATCATAACAAAGCAAGTTTAGGAGAGAATGTAGAAAAAAGGGTACCATTGTGCAATGTTAGTAGGAGTGTAAATTGGGGCAGCTGCTATGAAAAAGATCATGGAGCTTTCTCAAAGAATTAAAATTAGAACTACCATATTACCCAGAAATTGCACTTCTGGATATTTTTCTTAAAAAAAAAAACACTAATTTGAAAATACATGAAACCCTATGTTCATTGCATTATTTACAATAGCCAATATATAGAAGCAACTTAGGTGTCCACCAATAGATAAATAGGTAATAATGGTGATGTGTAAGAAACTGTTCCAAGTGGCGTGAGCCCAGCTCCCACTCAGAGATGCACAGGACCCACGCCCACAGATAGGTTCTCCCATGAGGAATCAGGCCTGCAATGTGCCTAGGTCACTTGGAGTCTTGCTCTTGCTAAAAACTCCCTCACCCTGAATTGAGGACATTTACTGCAAAGTAACTTCCTAAAATCTATGCTAAACCTCCCAAGGATGAGAATAACCAGTTCAACTACTTTTGCCTTTTCATTTGCAAATATCCCTCTTCTGTGATGTGATCAGCAGCATTGGCTCCTTTGTTTTCTGTAAAAGGTAACCACCTAAAGAGAACCTGTGCATAGTAAGTGAGGACCATCATGTAATGTGCCCAGAGATAGAAATAAAGGCCTGTCATGGTGGAGGCCGCGGCTTTTGCTCCCCTTGAGAGAAAAGCCATGCTGTTCCTTTTTCTCCACTGGACTCGGTAGTTTGTGTGAATGTCTCATTTCATCCATAATGACTCAGACACTGCGGGCCAGTGTCCACATCAGTGATGTGTATATGTAGGTATATATGTGTATGTACGTGTGTGTATGTGTGTATATATATATGTGTATATATGTATGTATATAATGGAATATTACTTCGCCATAAAAAGAATAAAATCTTGCCATTTGAGATAACATGGATGGGCCTAAAGGTACTATACTAAGTAAAATAAGTCAGAAGAAGACAAATACAATTTCACTTAAATGTGGGATCTAGAAAAGAAAACAAGAACAGACTCACAGATACAGAGTACAAACTTGCCAGAGAGAAGAAAGCTAGGTGGCTGGGTGAAAAAGGTGAAGGGAAATAAGAAGTACCATTTTTCAGTTATAAAATCAGTAACTCATGGGGATGTAATATACAGCACAGAGAAAATAATCTACAATATCATAACAACTTTGTACGGTGACATTTGTTTACCAGACTTATTGGGGTGAGTACACTGTAAGGTATATAAATGTTGAATCAATATGTTGTACACCTGAAACTAATATAATATTGCATAGCAACTATATTTAGTGAAAAATAAAATTTCAAAAGTTTTATAATCATATCTGGTATAATCCTAAGAATGGCTTCTAGATCTAACTCGACACATTTGGAAATTAAAGAGAAGCATTTCAAAATATATATAAATCATTTGATTAAATTCAATACCTATTAATGTTAAAAACTGCTAGTAACTAATAAAAAATGGAAACTCTTTTAGCCTGATATAAGTTACTTACATGAGTTATTGTTGCTAATGGAGACATGGGTGCTCAGAATGATTGATTCTATTTCATATTGGTTTAAAGATTTTATGTCTTTTTTAGAGAGGAAGGAAGGGGGGGACATCAATGTGAGAAAGAAACATCAATCAGTTGCCTCTTGTATGCCCCCAGACCAAGGACTGAACCCTCAACCCAGGCATGTGCCCTTATCAGGGATCAAACTGGCAACATTTCGCTTTGGGAGACAACACCCAACCAACTGAGCCACACTGGTCAGGGCCTATTCAATATTATTTAATATGTCCTATCCATGTGGTAAGATAAGAAAATATAACTAATAGAAAAATATTGTCACTATTCAAAATTAAAGGGTAAAAATACATGAACAAATTTTAATTAAAATAAGAGGAGAAAGGTATTTTTTCTGATATAAACTTATGTCAAAATATGATCTTTGAGATGACCATAAGAGTTTCATTCATTTGCTTTGATGGAATCTTGACTTCAGGGGTTTAATAAAATTTCACAATTCATTAGAATCTGGAATGTCTTTGTCTTTTATAGTTTATATAAGACACTGTGCATCCCAAACTGCTAGGGTACTAGTATATAATCACTTCCAGGTGATTATTTATGAGGAAAACAAGGGTACAATAGATGTTGCCCTCAAGAAACTTATAAATCTATTATGTGGAAGAAGGACTCATAAGCAGTATGGTATAATAAAATTTTTACTTAATATTTAAAGGTATATTCAGAGTATATTAGAGGTCCCAAAATGCTAAGTTTACCTGTAGTGATTAGGAGATGTCTTCATAAAGGATTTGGAACTAAGTTTTGAGATAGGTTGAAAAATGGCATTCCAAGCAGAGGAAAGAGAAGTACCATACCATGATGATATAAGATATCTGCAATATTTGAAAACTAGGATTAAACCAGTATGACAGAAACATAAATGTAAGAAGGGTTAAAGGATGGACTTCCTGAGACAGGGAAGGGCTAGATTGTAGAGAGTTGTTGTAGCATAATAAGCAGTCTTGACAGTATCCAAAGACTTGGAGATCCATTCAATATACTTATGCAAAACACTACTAGGATTTGTATTTTAGTAGTGAAAGAGGGGAAGGGGTAACAGAAACAGGAAGGAGATGGCTATGGAAACAAAAAAGAGATGAAATAAAAATATATGTGGATCTGGTCTGGGGGAAAGATATATGAGCTGGCAATGCATCTAATCTAAGGTGACTGTAGGAGCAGTAGGCTAGGCTCTTTAAGTCTACAATAAAGAAAACTGGAATTCCACCTCCAAGGCTAATTTTAACTATTTTAAATTCTCACTTAGTTAAAATTTCTTTGTATTCACTTTAGGAAAAAAAAAGATCAGAATTTAGACTGGTGTAGCCACTGTGGAAAACAGTATGGAATTTCCTCAGAAAACAAAAAATGGATCTGCCTTTTGACCCAGCAATTCCACTGCTGGGATTATATCCTAAGAATCCTAAAACACCAATCCTAAAGAACCTTTGCACCCCCATGTTCATAGCAGCACAGTTTACAATAGTCGAGTGCTAAAAGCAACCTAAGTGCCCATCAGCAAATGAATGGGTCAAAAAACTATGGTACATTTACACAATGGAATTCTACACAGCAGAGAGACAGAAGGAGCTCCTACCCTTTGTGGCAGCATGGATGGAACTGGAGGGCATTATGCTAAGTGAAATAAGCCAGGTGGTGAGGAACAAATACCATGTGATCTCACCCGTAAGTGGAACCTTATCAACAAACCAAGCAAGCAAAATATAAAGAGACAGCAAAATTAAGAACAAACTGACAATAACCAGAGGGGAAAGGAGAGGGGACAGTGGGGAGAAGGGTTTTCAGGAACTACTATGAAGGACACATGGCCTCCAAAGGGGAGGACGGAAGCAAGGGAGGCAGATGGGTTTGGAGGGGGTGGGGGGAGGGGCAGGGAGAAAATACAGACAACTGTAATTGAATAACAATAAAGTAATTTTAAAAAAAGAAATCTCACCTAGCTAATAAAAAATCTATTTTTTCATACTATTTAAGTGCATGTTTCTTTTATATATTTATGTATAAATGTTTCATGATGGAATTAGTTTAATTTTTATAATTGAAAAACTTATTTACTAATTCCAATGAAAATGTATTTTCATTCAGCCACATCCGATATGAAACACTCAATATAAATTTACTTCAATAGCTAATCAATATACATAGGACTTCACTCTCTTCTTTTTTAAAATTATTGATTTTATTTTTCTATTACCATTGATATTCAATATTATTTTATATTAGTTTTAGGTCTACAGCATTGTGGTTACACAATTATATAACTTACAAAGTGATCTCCCCAATAATTTAAACACCCACCTAGCACCATACACAGTTATTACACTATTATTGACTATATTCCTTATGCTGCATATTACACTCCCATAACTGTTTTGTAATTACCATTTTGTACTCCTTAATCCCTCCAAATTTTTTATCCAGCCCTCAACCCTCCTCACTTCTGGCAACTATCACTTTGTTCTCCACATCTATGAGTCTGTTTCTGTTTTCTTCGGTTGTTTATTTTGCTTCTTAGATTCCACATTTAAGTGAAACAGTATATTTGTCTTTTTCTGATTTATTTCACTTAGCATAATATCCTCTAGATTTATCCATGCTGTCACAAAAGGTAAGGTTTTATCCTTTTTATGACTAATATTATATTGTATATTGTGCCACAATTTTTTTATCTATTCATCTATTGATGGGCACTTGGGCTGCTTCCATATCTTGGCTCTTGTAAGTAATGCCTTTTTTATACCATATACAAGAATAAACTCAATAGGGATTAAAGACTTAAATGTAACATTCAAAACCATTAAACTCTGAGAAGACATAGGCATTAAAATCTGACATTTCTCTTAGCTAAATTTTTGCTGATATATGAGGTCTGTCCAGAACATATCCAGCCATGTAATATGAAAAATAGAGATAGTTATTGAAGATACAAGAAATGTTGTATGTAGGACAATGAGAACTCAGTCTCCTTCAAAGTAGGCACTGTGGGACACCACACAGGTCCCCCAGCATCTCTTCCCCTGTTCAAAACACTCTGCAAAATCCTTTGTTGGAATCGCCATCAGTTGCCCAGACATATTTTTTTGAATTTCATTGACAATCTGAAATCTCTTCCCTTTCAAAGATGGTTTTACTTTTGGGAAAATCCAGAAGCTGCAGGGCACCAAATCTGGACTGTAGGGGGGCTGAGTCACCTGAGTGATTTGATGTTTTGTCAAAAAACTATACGAGACATGATGTATGAGTGGACGCTTTGTCCTGATGAAGCTGCCAATCACCAGTTACTCAGAGCAGCAGACATTTTCATTGTATTACATCTCTCAACCAATAAAAAAACATCAAGGTAGTATTCTTTATTAACTATTTGGCCTAGAGGGGCCTACTCCTGGTGGACAGCACCTTCTTAATCAAAAAACACAATTAACACAGTCTTGGTCTTGCTGCAACTTTGCTTCACCTTCTGCAGTTATGGGGAACCAGGCAACTTCCTTTGGGACCACTGGGCCTTCCCTTCTAGGTCATAGCTGTAGATCTACTATTCATCTCCAGTTAAGGTCTTATTGAGGAAATCTGGTTCATTGTTAGCAGTTTGAATCAAGTCATTAGAGACTGCAGCATGATGTTCCTTTTGCTCTGGTAGCAGAAGACATGGAACAAATTTTGCCATGACATGTTTCATGCCAAGATCCTGTGTGAGGATCTCAGACACAGTAGTTTTTGGCACCCCCAGATCAACTTCTAGTTCTCGCACTGTCAGTCACTGATCTTTGTTGACTGCAGCCCATACAAGTTCAATACTCTCAGGTGTTCTGCTTGATGCAGGCCTTCCACAACATGGTTCCCTTTGAACAGATTCTCTACCATCTTGGAAGTATTTGCATCACACTTTTATTTATGCTGCACTCATCACATTGTACCCAAAAGCCTTCTGAATCACCCAGATAGTTTCCATGGAGGAATGTTCAAGCTTAATGCAAAATCTGATGCAGATTTGTTGCTTTACTTGCTCAGTCATTTTGAATGCAACAACCACGGAGTACACATGTCACACTCAGCAGTGTCTACTGCCCCCACTGACTACTAGTACAGGGAAGTCATCATTGTTCATGAATGTTCATTCCAGTCCACTCTCCTTGGCAGCCAGGTTACATCAGTGTTGCAAAAACTATTCTCATTATATTAACAATGGATAGACTTTTCACTCCTCGGGGAAGTGAAACAAACAATCAAACAGAAAAAAGAGGATTGCTTCAAACTAATAAGTTTTTTGCACAACAAGGGAAACAATCAACACAACGTAAAGACAACCTACTGAAAGTGAGAAGATATTCTTTAATGATGCATCTGATGAGGGGTTAATATCCAAAATTTATTGAGAACTCATACAACTCTGTTGGGGCCTTAGCTTGGTCAGCAAGACAGCATATTGTGGTCTGAGCTGCCAGCATTGCCCCCTAGGGGCATACGCAGAGCACGCGAACCAGCGACCAATCAAGGTACTGATCACGCACCTGACTGACCAATCAAGGTACTGATCACACACCTAACTGACCAATCACTAACAAGGGCACGAGGTGAACACGCACCGGGGCAGCCTATCAGAGCAACTTCCCTTTTCCCGTCCCTATATAACCCCCCCCCCCACCGCCGCTTAAATAAAATTTCGCAGCTTGAACAGAATCCTTTGTCTTGCTGTCGTTCTTCACGCCTCTTGTTCCCACCCCTATTCATCCGCTTCAGGTAGGCTCGGGACCCTCGTTGACTGCTCCCCAGGCCGGAGCACAACTCACCTCAACAAAAACAAACAATTTAATTTAAAAATGCACAGAGGTCCTAAATAAGCACATCTCCAAAGAGGACATACAGATGGCCAATAGACATATGAATGAATGCTCAACATCATCAACCATCAGAGAAATGCAAAGTAAAACCACAATGATATATCACCTCACACCTCTCAGAATGGCTGTCATCAATAAATCAACAAAAAACAAATGTTGGGGACAAAGTGAAGAAAAGGAAAACCTAGTGCACTGTTGATGGGAATGTAGATTGGTGCAGCCACTGTGGAAAGCACGATGGAGTTACCTCAAAAAAAATTAAAAATTTAACTACCTTATGACACAGCAATTCGATTTCTGGGAATATACAGGGTCCAGCAGAAGTAACACCTGCTTGAGTATGGTTGGTAGGGTAACAATATGTGTTTAATAATTTATAGTTTTAGTTTGAGCATTTCACCTAGAATGTCCTTGATGTGATATTGTTATGTTACAGAATGCTTATGATTTTATAATAAAAGACAGTAATCAGAGGTGAGGCGGAGGGGGATAATGGGACAAAGAAGGGGAAGGGTCGTCAAAGAACATGTATAAAGGACCCATGGACAAAGACAATGTGGTGGGGGGAGGATTGAATGTGGGAGGTGGGGGTGGGTAGGGTGAGGGAGAGTAATGGGGGAAATGGGGATAACTGTAATTGAACAATAATAAATAAATAAATAAATTCTACATATAAATGGAAAGACATTTTATAATGAAAAGGGGCCATTATTTTTGCTGGACCCTCTCTATGAATAAATCTGAAACATTAATTTGAAAAGATATATGCACTCTTTTCCAAGCTTGATTTCTATCTTCTTTATAAATATTTTATTATTCTTTCTTTTCAGGGCAAATATTTTACAATAAAATTACTGTTTGATATTAGTATATATACTTAATTTACTTTTTAACCTACTTTTTAATTTTTTCAGTATATTTAACTTTATTAAAAATTGCTCTATGTTGTTCTTTTTCTTCACCAACCAGCACTAAAGTCTTGGCCTGATGTCACTTCTCATTCTTTACTTTTAGCACCTGTCAGCTCATAGTTGGTATGAAATTTATTGAGGTGTCTTTCTCTTTCTTCCATTAAATAGTATTTCCCTTGGAGACAAAGTGTTTCTCTTATTCATCTTTTTCTTACCCCTGACACCCAGTCAGCCCCTGAAACATGTTTTACAGTCAGTGCTCGCTAATCAATTGCTGAAGGCTGTGCAATGCATGCAGCCCAGGAGCAATGTTGTTAGTTAGTTAGTTAGTTAGCTAGCTAGCTAGCTAGCTAGCTAGTTAGTTAAAGTTTAGTACAGAGTTAAGAGGGAAACAGGTAAGAGTAAAATTGAGGCAAACCAAGACTTTTACCTACAATGTTTAAATCTTCACTGTAGGATCTACCAAGTAGCTCAACAATGATACAGACTTAAAATACATAAACTCTCATTTCACCAATTATTTTTGTTTTATGAACCCAGTGATTACCTGGTGGATATTTTGAAAGCCATACCTAATTGCACAGTCTTCCTTTTTAAAGGCATCTCTTTTCTATCTTAAACAATTTCAACAACTCTGGGGTAGACAATAATAAGCACCTTAGATATAAATTATAGGCTAAAAGCATTGTCAAGCAATTTGCATTGAAGACTCAGTTGCTGAAATTATCAGGCTGGGTTATAATAGATTGTGGCTGAAGTACCAGCTGTTTAACACTTTGAAAAGTCACTTTGACTCAAAATTATTTGAAAAGTAAGCAGGAATCTTTCTGTAATAATAATGTAAATTGGGGATATACTTACTAGTTGACCTGTCATCAAAGATATATTTTTTTAGAATATGTTTATTAATTTCAGACAGACACGGAGAGAGAAGGGGAGAGATGGAGGATAGGGGAGACATTCTTCAGTTGTCTCCCACATATGCAACAGCCAGGGAACAAACCCCCAACCTAGGTATTTGCCCTGACCTGGAATCAAACCTACAAACTTTTGGTGTGTGAGATGATGCTCCAACCAACTGAGACACCTGGCTGGGGCAAAGATTAAATTCTTACAGCGTAGACTATGTGGTGCTTTTAGCAAGCAGAGAGAAACACACACTCTCACCATTCTCCTAGAGCAGGGGTGTCAACCTCATTTTCACTGGGGGCCACAACAGCCTCATGGTTGCCTTTAAAGGGTCTAATTTAATTTCAACTCCTTAAAAGTTAAGGACCAGTTACATTTATACAGTCCTAAAATTATTCCAGCCCTTTGAAGAAAACCGCAAGGCTAATGCAGCCCCCAGTGAAAATAAGTTTGACACCCCTACCCTAGAGGTATAGCATGTGTCAGGAGCTTGCAGTTCTGGCCCCAGAAATATCAACTCTCAAACTTTGGGCAGCTCTGGTTTGTCAAAGAATTTGTCACAGGAGAGGCAATTCTTGAGGCAGCTGACCTCTGGGGCTGTGACAAACTAAGAGACAATCTGATTCTCTCCTGAGCAAGTGAAGACTTTTCTCAGGAGTCCGTTTTACATATTTTGAACACCCTTTCTAGCTCCATTTCAAACAACATAATGGCTTCCTACAGGCATACATTTCACACAAGAGATCCAATACAGGCAGGTTCCACACCAGCTCCAAAGAAATATTCTCATATAATTGAATTAATCTCACTTGACCACTCAATTACTGCCAATACACATTAAATTATCACTTCAAGGTAATTAATTTTATAATTATTTACCATAGTAAAATTAATCACCTAGAAGCATTACACGGTAGATTTTCCTTTTTTCTTTCCGCCAGACACAAAAAGTGATTTGAAAACATCATGTTGTATCAAGTTTCCTCATGTCTTCCCTTAGCCTGTATTCTTACCATCCTTTTCTCCCACTTGCCTATGCAGCCCCACTTACATACTCAGTATAGTCATGTAGGCATTCTGTTCTCTGGGTTCCTTCACCTCTGTGCTTTCTCGGGTCCTCTCCAATGTTCTTCATTGGTTAGCTCTTCAAGTAGTTGACTTATACTCATTCTTACCTCAGCCTTATAGCAGCTTCTTCAGAAAAATTTTCCCCAACCTCCAGGATTAGATACATAAAAAGTATCTCATTTAATTTATTACTTATTTTTTATTTATACTTTAATGTTTATGCTATTACAGTTGTCCTGATTTTTCCTCTTTGCCCCCAGCCAACCAGCAGCACCTACTCCCTCAGGCAATCCCCTCATCATTGCTCATATCCATGGGTCATGTGTATAAGTTCTTCGGCTACTCCAATCCCTATCCTGTACTTTACGTCCCCATGGCTGTTCTGTAACTACCTGTTTGTACTTCTTTACCCCCTCAACTTTTCACCTATTCTCCCTCTCCCCACTCCCACCTGGCAACCTTCTGGTAACTAACCACTTTTCTCTTGCTTTCAAGAGTCTCTCTTTATCTTTAATCTTTGACCTTTTAATAATGATGTGTCTTGGAGTGGGCCTCTTTGCATCTATCATAATTGGATCTGTGCATTTCCTGACTTGCAGGTCTATTTCCTTCACCAAATTGAGGAAGTTTTCTTTCAGTATTTTTCAGATAGATTTCCAATTTCTTGCTCCTTCACTTCTTCTAGTACCCCTCAAGAGGTGAATGTTGGACCTCTTAAATTAGTGCCAGATATTTATATTATCTTCTTTTTTTTTTTTTTTTGGATTTTTTCTTCTTGTTCTATGTGGATTTTTTTGGTTCCTCATGTTCCAAATCATTGATCTGATTCTCAGCTTCATCCACTCTACTGTTCTTTCCCTGTAAAGTATTCTTTATTTCAATTAGTATATCCTTCATTTCTTACTGGGTCTTTTTATGCTGCTGAGGTCCTTACTAAGTTCCTTGAGCATCCTTATAACCAGTGTGTTGAACTCTGCATCTGATAGATTGCTTATTTCCATTTTGTTTAGCTCTTTTTCTGGAATTTTTATTTGTTCTTTCATTTTGGCCATGTTTCTTTGTTTCCTCAATTTGGCAACCTCCCTGTTTTGTTTTGTTCTCTATTTATTAGGTAGGGTTGCTTTGACTCTGTGAATTGGTAGTTTGGACTAATGTAGTAGGTGCCCTGTCCCCACAGGACAGTCTTCTCTACCACCAAAGCTGGGTACTGGAGATGTGCCCTTTGTATGGGCTGAGTACACTCTCCTCTTGTAGTTGAGCCTCACTTGCTGTTGGCAGATAAATGGGAGTGATTTACCCAGGCCAGTCAGCTGCAAGGACTGGCTATGACCACTGACCATAAACCTCCACCCTCCATGGAGGATCAACTGTGCAGGAGCAGGGTGGTGGTGCTCTGACATGGTCTGTAGCTACCCACTGGGTGGGTTGTCCATGGGGTTTCCCAGGGGTGTAGGCCAAGGTCAGCCCCAGCCTGTGTTTTGCCTGAGGAACCCTGTCTGAACTGTGAAGCAATCTGAGAAGTCTGCAACTTGTGCTAGGCTTGGAGATCTGAGTTGAAGCCAAGCTGTGAATCTAATCTGATTGCCACTAGGGCTCACTGAAGCCAGCTTTTGTCTGTTTGATAGCTTTTAGGAGTCAAGACCAGCCATTCTTATGGAAAAGAAGCTTGGGTGGGCCCATAGTTTGTGTGAGGTAGAGCCCCTTTGGATCTCCAAGGTGGGTCACACAGTGTTAACTGGGTTGATGGAGTCTCAGATCTGGCACCAGCCTACTGGCTCTGTAGGGAAAGGACTCATCAGAGGGACAATGGCTTCTGCTCACCCTGATAGACACTTCAGTATCTCCCTGTATACCACTGGTGTCCTTCAAGCTGCTGCCCTGGTGCTGGAGTTCAGAGTGAGTCTCATTAGATAAGTCCATGTGTGGATTTTTTTTAAAGAAGAACTGCTTAGGGCTCCAACAGCCTCATCCACCAACTTAATCCCTGCTGGTTTTCTCAGCCAGAAGTTGTAGGGGCTTATCTCCCTGTCACTGGAAACCTAGACTGGGGCGCCTGGTGTGGGTCTGGGACTCCTTGCTCCAGCGATTCCCTCCCAAATTTTTATCTACGTGAGCGTGGAGCCAGCCTGTTCTGTGTCCACATCCTTCCTACCAGTCTGGATGGATGTGATTTCTTTAATTCTGTAGTTGTCAGACTTCCATTCAATTCAATTTCTGATGTTTCTGAGTGGTGGTGGTTCTATATTCTAGTTTTAATTCTGATGAGGTTGTACGAAGAGGCAAGCCATGTCTGCCTATGTCACCATCTTGTCTGGAAGCCAAAAATTCTCTAATTTTAATTATAAGATATCATATTTTTGGACCATAAAACACACCTAGGTTTTAGAGGAGTAAAATAGAAAAAAAATTTTGAAGGAAAAAATGTGGTAAAATATTTATTAACATAAATAACATAATATTTCACCAATGTAAATGTAAACAGAACTCAACAGCAACATTAACAACCAATATTCGTCCCCAATTTGGTGGGGGTGGGGGGGAATGTGCGTCTCATAGTCTTAAAAATGCGACAACTAACTTCTGTCTCTCTCACTGGATCACTAGCTCCACACCGACCGGTGCTTGGTCCTTGCTGCTTTCAGACCTGTGCTCAGAAACTACCACTGAGGTGTTGGTGGTAGCACCATTCTTTTCTGTAGAAATGACATCTGGAATGTGATAACAGCAATGAATATTCCAGGCTAGTCTTTCAAGACAGGAGTCCTTCAGATTTTATAAGACTGTCATTGTGGAACAATGAACAAGATGGCAGTAGCCTAACTTTTTAAGGCAAGCAATTAAAACCAATGGTTTATAGAGTCCTTTTCAATAAGCCCATATGCATTACTATTCTATGGGGAAAGAACAGCAAGTCGTACCAAATTCTCATTTATGGATAGAAACGTATGCACTCCTAGGGAATTTTGGAGGCAGAAATTCGCAAAGGCAGAATCTCTCAAATTCTATATGTTCTTATAAGTTTGAAAGATGGTGGCACTGGTAGCAGTCAGGCTTGGGTCAGTTCAGGCACAGACAACCTCCTCTGTGTATTCATCTGCTCAGGCTGTCACAGTCACAAACTAGGTGGCATAAAAACAAATTTATTTTCTCACAGTTCTGGAGGCTGGAAGTCTAAGACCAAGGTAGTAACAAATATGGTTTTTCCTAAGGCTTTTCTGCTTGGCCTACAGGTGGCCATCCGCTCAATGTGTCTTCGTGTGGCCTGTTCTCTGATTGCATGCATCCCACATGTCTCTTCCTTGTATAAGGACTCTAGTCATATTAATTTAGGGCCTCATCCTATGTCCTCATTTAAGCTTCACTATCTCCTTGTGGGTTCTATCACTAAATACAGTCACAGCATCAACATATGAACTGGGGAAGAATTCAGGCCACAGCATTTAGTAAAGTCCAGAACACCCATTTAACGGGTATCTGCTCTTTCAAAGAGTAATCTTTAATTTGTACTTACACATGTGTATATAATTGATCTCGTACATAAAATTATTATATATTTACATACATATTTGTGTGTATAATAACTATTTGACTTATCATTCTGAAATGGATCTCAAAATAAAGTTTGTATTTTGCCATTAAGATTGCACAGCCAACTCATATCTAATAGATAGTAGTATATTATTTTAGGAAAGATCTAAATTTTAAGTGGAAATACTATTTCTCATGAAATAGCCTTACAGACATACATATGCAGACAGACAAATTCTGCTTGCTCTACATCATTCATTGTATTTAAAGGAATTAAAGGTACTTGCCAGCTTCTACAGTAAGACTGGTCTTGTGGTCTCTGCTTATGAAAATTCAGACCTTTTGAACAACTTATATGACCCCATATTGTGTATTATGCATTTCAATATTTAGTGATATGAAAAAATATAAAATTCATTATTTTGCATAGACTTATCTAAAACTATTTACATATCAACAAGATTTTTTTTTCTTTTTTCTTAATCTGTGATTTCAGATAGATTCTAAGCCTGTTCCTGATCCAAGGTATTTTGTTTTGAAAACTATATTATGGAGCCCATTTTATCCTCAGGAAGGTAAAAGAAGCTCACCCTCGGCAAACAAATTTGCTTTGTGACAAGGCTGTTGTCTTTTCTGACAGGAAAAACTCTAATCCTCTTTTTGATATAATCACTGGAGGAAGTCTATAAACTGCTGGAATTGAAATGAAAAACTAAAATGATGACATTTATAACATCTGTCACATTAGACTTGCTTGGTCTATATATTTCTCTCTCTGGAATAATAGTGATTTATACAAATTGCTTCTCACTGCAATTTATATCAGTGTAAAGATGCCACCCGATATATAGAGGACTTTATTTGCTTCAAACTAAATGTCTGTTTAATTGTATTTGCCACTAAATGAGAATACCATCCTCTGGCATATCTTTTTAGATATAATGCTTAATTTATTTTTTGGTTTTATAACTTCAGCCTTTTCTACTCATTAGATACTTGAAAACATAACTTTCTCGTTCTCTCTGCGAATCTATGTGTGTTTATTTATGTCATTTCTTTATGTCATAAATTTGGTAACTATAATTTCATTACTCCAAGAACTTCATTACATAGGTACACTTTCTTTCTCCTTGTAGAAAAAAAAGAAAAAGAGAGAAGAAAAAACCTTACTCTGGCTATTACTACTATTGAACTTTAGTAGTGGTTCCCAATGCCTGGGAAGAGGGACACTTGGCACCTGAAAACATTTCCTCCATGTCCTCCAATGGACACTTGGCACCTGAAAACATTTTTGTCTTGTTGAAAAATGCTACTGGCATGTAGTGGATAGAGGCCAGGGATACCACTAAACATCCTACAAGTTGTAGGACAGTCCTGCACAACAAAATATCAGGTCCAAAATGTCAGTAGTGCCAAGGCTGATACATCTTGAACTACAGAATGCTTTTCTTAGTGCAATGGAGTTGCATTATCAAGATATGCCTACACAAAACCAGACATTTCTGTAAAAAGTAAGTTTTAAAACATCTAAACAAGTTATATAGGCATATATCATGTAGATACATTTCTAAGAAAATCAACTGCATGTTCAGTTGTAATTTGGAATACTCTGGACTTCTGAATTCCTTCTGACTGTTTCTATGCTGCCCCCTACACTGTGGAACCCAGCTCAGTAGGCAAACATCCTTTTCCAAAGACCCTGCTTTCTTTGAAGGAGAAAAGCAAAGGAGCTCCAGGAACCCATCCCCAATCCTGATTTCAGCTCTCTGCTGCCCAGCATTCTGTGTCATTGTTTTCCGTGATAAGACACAGATAGCCTTAGGTCCTCTCTACTTTTTTCTCTGTCCTTTTCACTAAAGTTTTTCTTCCTCCAGTTTCTTCCATGTAGGTATCACCCAAGGCTCTAACACAGAATCTTTCTTGTGAATTTGCCCCTTTGAAAATCCTATTTACTTTCTGATTTCAACAATGATTTCTAGGTGTTTGTCAAATTTGCAATTTAAAACCCAGTCTCTTTTCTGAATTATAGATGTTTTCCTGGGCACCAGCTGTTTTGTACAACTTAGATGCTTCTTTTAAAGGCACTTCTATTCTCCTCCTTCAAGCTCACCACCTTCAGATTCAGTGTAAATCATACAAATTGTACTGCATGTAGTTATTTTCCTTCATCTCTTCAGTCATATATATATGTATATATATATATATATCAAAATATATATATATATATCAAAAACATATATATATATATCAAAAGCAGAGATTTCTTGTATTACTGCACTACCAAAGTACTCAGTGCACACGCTTCACCTTATGCATAAACGTCCTCATCCTGACAGTAAGACTCTCTCTAATGTGTCCCTAACCAATCTTTTTGCTTCAACAACATGTTCAACCAAAAAACTTCCATACTGCAGCCAAACTAACCTGATTCTCGATCTTCTCCCCTCTAAGCACCCAGACTACAAATTGCCACCATTTTTTTCAGTGCTTACCAGGTAGAATGGTCATTTGTGTCTTTTTTCTGGTTTTCCATGTTGAATAAACTGCATGTTGTTTAATGAAGGGCCTAGATTGTTTCACAAACTGTTTGTCTTCTACAGCATTAAACATAAGGTGTTGCACATCATTCACCGTTCAGTAAAGGTGTCGTATTTAAATTGCAGTCTACCTCTTGTCCTACATCTTCAACCTCTGACAGCACATTTTATTTCATTTTTATTTTAGTTCTACTCATATTTAGAGTTGAACTCATCTTCCCCTGATAACAAGATTCCTCATTTACAATTCCTTATTTTTTTTTATTTAAATGAATGTTCAAGTACAGTTTTCACCCCCTTACTCCCATTCAAGTCCTCCCATCCCCCCACCTCCCACTCAATCAAGCCCTCC
>PVIA01012769.1:0-35931 GCA_004024845.1 Tonatia bakeri
TGTTTCCTTCTTCCTGGGGGCCTCTGCACTTGTGTTTCCTTCAATTTGGACCACTTTCCCCATCCCCCACTGAGGTCCTCTGAATCTTTCAGATCTCCTCCCAGAAGTTACCTTCCTATAGATGTCATTCCTCACCCCTAACTAGATCAGACCCCATACATGTTGTTAGCTCTCCATGTAACCTTTCCTTCATGAGCTTTTGCACCTTTCATAAATGTTTGTTAGTGTACTTATTTAAGGCTGTAGTTAGCTAAACTCTAATACTGGTAAATAAAGTGATCATGGTGTCCTTACTATTACATTTCTAGCACATATTTGGTATATAATAATCAGTAAATTATTTATTAAAATGATGAAGAAATTATTTAACAAAACCAGTTACCTCTCTTAAGAAACCATAAGATTTTCCCTCAGAAATAGAACATCTATGTATGAGTCTTCCTGATTTGGTCACACTGGGGTACTTTGAGTAACAGGATCAAGAGACCATTTATCTTTGGGGTATTGTGAATAGGGAGAACTGTCTAGGAATTTTTATTCTTTTATGCCAATTTTATAGGGATCATGGTGATTTAGGGTGAGCAGGGTAATAAAGCAAATGTATCTAATTAAATTGCTTCTCCCCCACCACCTCCTACCCTTGACCTACTCATCAGTCCTTCTCTCAAATGTATACAGGGATCTTGTCAGCATTACAGGAACATTCTCTTCTTCTTGCTGCTTCCATTCATTTGATCATTAAATGGGTGTTTCTTTCTTTGTCATTACTTTGATATTTTTGAAGAGTACTGGCATGTCATTCTGTTGAATGCCCTTCAATTTGTGTTTTTTCTGGTGTTTTCTTTGTTTTTTTTTAATACATATATATTTGATGCAACAAAAGGAACAAATACCTAGAAATAAACCTAACAAAGGATGTGAAGGACTTATATACTGAAAACTACAAAGCATTATTAAAAGAGGCTGAAAAAGATAATGAAATGGAAAAATATTTTGGGTTCTCCAATTGAAAGAATCAACATAGTTAAAATGGCCATATTACCCAGAGCAATATACAGATTTAATGCACTCCCCATCAAAATCCTAATGTCATTTTTAAAGAAACAGAGATTTGTGTGAGTCACAAAAGACCCCAAAGAGCCAAAGCAATTAAGAAAAAGGGCAAAGCCAAGGTATCACATCACCTGATTTCATATTATACTACAGAGCTACAATTATCAAAACAACATGCTCTTGACAGAACAGACACACAGAGCAATGGAATAGAATTGAGAGCCTAGAAATAAAACCACAGGCATATTGACAGATAATTTTTGATAAAGGAACAAAAACACACAATGGAGAAAAGACAGCCACTTCAATAAATGGTGCTGGGAGAATTGGAAGGCCACATGCAAAGGATTGAAACTAGATTAGTTTGTCTCCATGTACAAAAATCCATTCAAAGTGGATCAAAGACCTAAATATAAGACCTGATCTGAAACAATAAAGTAAACAGAAGGAAACATAGGTACTAAACTTGTGGACTTTGTTTGTAAAGAACATTTTATTAATTTGACCCCAAAGGCAAGGGAAATAAAGGCAAAATTAAATGAATGGGGCTATTTGAAACTTAAAAACTTCTGACAGCAAAAGAAACCAACAATGAAACAAAAAGGCAATCAACCAAATGGGAGATGATATTTGCAAGTAACAACTCCAACAAGGAATTAATATCTAAAATGTATAAGAACTCATACAACTCAACACCAAACAATCAATGAAAAAATGAGCTGAGGACCCACACAGCTCTTCCAATAAGACATACAAACAGCCATCGGATATATGTAAAGATGTTCAACTTCACTAGCTATTAGGGAAATACCAACCAAAACTGTAATGAGACACCAACTCACACCTGTTAGAATGGCTATTATCAATAAGGCAGATGATAACAAGTGTTGGAGAGGTTATGGAGAAAAAGGAACCCTCATCCAGTGATAGTGGAAATGTCAACTGGTACATCTACTATGAAAAGAGTATGGTGGTTCCTCAAAAAATTAGGAATAGAGTTCTCAATGACTGAGCAATCTCTCTTCCGGGTATCTACCCAAAAATCTTGAAAACATGTATTCACAAAGATATATGCACCCCAATGTTCATTGCAGCATTATTCACAGTGGCCAAGATGTGGAGACATCCAAAGTGTCATTTGATAGAGGACTGGATAAAGAAGATGTGGTACATAAATACAATGAAATGTTACTCAGCCATAAGAAAAGATGAAATACTGCCATTTGTGACAACATGGATGGATCTTGAGAATATTAGGTAAAGTGAAGTAAGTCAGTCAGAAAAAACTAAGAGCCATATGATTTCACTCATATATGAGATATAAAACTGAAAGTCATAGACATAGAAAACAGTGCAGTGGCTACCAGAGAGAAGCAGTAGGGGGTAGTAAAGTATAAAGGGGGCCATATATATGTTGACAGAAGAGGCTATTATAGAAACATACCTGAAGCCTACATGACCCTACAAACCAATGTCACCCCAATAAATTCAATTTAACATATATTTGACATATAACATAATGTGAGTTAAAGGTGTATAGCCTGTTGATTTGATACAATTATTTATCACAATATGATTGTCATTGTAGCTAGATAAAGGGTATAAGGAACCTCTGTAGTATCTTTGCAACTTTATTATAAATATAATTATTACAGCTTTTTAAAAAGGCATATATATAGGTAAGAACTGAAAAAATATCTGTGTAAAAACTATACTGTATTTTCTCTATAAGGCCCTTATTCTCAATCATCTGTCCTAATCTTACTTATATTTCTAGATCCAGATAAATTTCCATAGAAATCATTGAACCCTTTATTGAATAATTACCATGTTCCAATCACTGTGGTGAGCACATCACATATATTATTTAACTTTATCCTTAGTACACAGTGGGGTAGGTATCATTTTCCCTATTTTTCAAAGCTTAGAGACTCGAATAACTCATTTAGTATCATCTGACCAACTTCAAACTTAGGTCTGTCTGACTTCAAATGCCACACAGTTTATCTCACTGTGTTCAGCTGCCTTCAGTTACTCCAGGAAGCACTTCTTGGTGATTCTTATTCTTACTAACCCCTTCTGCCTCTGAATTGCTAAATTTCTTTTTGAACTCCAGATTTCTTTATGTTCTCTGCTAATTTGTTGGGGTTCCATGTAAATTCCTCTTTCTCCTCAATTGTCCTTGTGAGTAGGAGAGTGATGACTGCCATCTCTATTCCTCCTTACCCTGAGCTAAGTTTGGATAAAAAAATATTAGATCTGTTTCAGGCACTCTTTACAGTTGTTTATGCTCCCACATGATGTGGAGTAGTGGGGGTGGGGAGCAGAAATTCATCAAAGAAAAAAATCTACATGGGACAGTTGGTTGAGGGGATATCCTGCATCCAGTAGTGTGCCCAAGCCTTTGGAAGTATCATGGTAGTTTCATTCACATTTGCACTCTCCCAAGCAACTAAATAATTATAACAGGAAGTATTGTGCTCATGGAAAAGGCAAGTATACACCCCTTTGAAAACAAACAATGTACATCTTGTCAGTGCAATGGCATTCTGCGAAATAGAAAAACATATGTCACTGTGGTGACAAGTGTTAAAATAAAAAACTATAGACAGTGCTGCCTCCCAAGCAGCTTGGATTTCTCAACTGCAAGTTGCTATAGCTTTTTTTACTTTCTTAACTGTGAGTCTTTATCCTAATTGTCTCACAGACTTGTAATGAGGCTGTTCAGCCTATATTAACATCATTACCATACACCATCACTGGTTCTCCTTGCACATGGCTGTTAGGATTTGTTTTGTTTTGTTTTTTTTAATTGCATGTTCCACTGTGTAACTACATTTTCTTCATATTCTATCCAAACTCCTACCTTTACTTCTGGTTATGAAATATCTCTCCCAGGTCATTTGGGTTCCAATAATCAGGTTAAGTTGTTCTCTCCAGACATTTTGAATGAGACTCACTCTTCCAAGTCTATTTTTAGAAAAGTAGGTCAAAGTCATTAAGAATAGACTTCCTGAGCAGTGATTTTCTGGTTCATCATTAGTCACTTCCTTGTGAACAATTGGGAAAATATATTTCATGTAAGTCCTGGTAGGTATTAAGATCCTCTGTAAAGTCCTATGAGGATACAGATAATTTTATGACATGGGAAAAGTCAAGGTTTCCATTTTTCAAATCTGAGCTTTCTCCTCTCGTTTTAAAGTCTCAATAGCTTCCACTTTTATAATTTTAATAAATAAGTAGGAAATAATTCTGAGGAGTTATTTACATACTTAGAAGAAAGTAAGTGTGCTCTAGTGAGTTAGGGATATAAAAGGGTGTTCTCAGTCCAACAGTGGGCACAGTCTTTTCTCAGAAATAATTTCTACTCTGTGGGTTGGATTTATTAAACCAGAGGTGTATGGTACAGGGAAAGGTAATGAGTCATACAGACCCTTTAGTTCTAAATTGCTCTTACTTAATTATGACCCAGTTCTACAAGATGAAAAATCATTTAGCTATAGCCTAGAGTAAAGAAATATTCACACTACAAAATAGTCTTTAGAGGGTAACCACAGACTTGATATTTGTATTGGAAAGCTTGGATAGAGATTTTGACTGGTAATCAATCTAGAATCTTGTCTTGGTAGACCACGCAATTATCCTACATCTTTTAGAAACAGTGAGCTCAGAAACAAGATGGAATACACTAATTCACTAACCTTGATTTGGCACATGGGATTTCAAACAGGGCTTAGATGGGCATGCTGAAGTCCAGCTTCTACATGGCAACATAGCTATTAAGTGATGGAGATCAACAGCTGAATGGTGCCTATCTCCATTAGAAACCAGGCCTTTTGTACCAATGGAAACACTCCTGAAGCATCCAGTATAGCTACTGAGCAAACGATCCTGTATGCGTTCTTACCATGGAGAGATCCTGGTTCATAATAGAGCCTTTCCAGTCACCTCCTTACAAACAGAAAGAAGCATAATTCAGTCCTTCAAGAATAACCAAGCACTGCTTAATGCAGGAATGGGACCCTATTGGCAAGTATACCTATTTCATTGTGCCTGAGAAGCTCATTCCAAGAAGAAACTCTTAATAATTCAAATATAATTCAGGCCAAAACTAAGGATAAGAAAAAATAGGAGCTATGCTAATTCTTCATCCAACCTCTAATTTAAAAATGTTCCCTTACTTTACATCTGTGCTTACCTTCATTCATTTACTCATTCATTCACTCATTCATCAACCAGGAAGCAGAACCTGTGCTAGGTATTAGCATTAGAATGGTGAAAACAACATGTGAACATGTCACAGGATGAAGAGAGGGTGAGCAGGGGTAGCTTCATTATTGATTCTGCTTCCTCTTGAAGATGCTTTTAAAAAAAATAATATCACTGCAGTTGCAGCAGTTTTCTGGAAGTAACTTGTTAACTGAATGAGGAAATGGTATTCCTCATTCTGGAATGTTATTCTAGAGACTCAAGTTCTGTGGTGACACACACTGAACAAGTGCCACACCAGCAACTTGTACCAAGAGTTGAAGGGTCATTTAATTGAGGGCAATGGCTCTTTGGGAAAAGGTCTTCACAGAAATCTCTTGGTATCAACAATGGGAAGGATGTCATCTGACCATCTTCAATTTCCAAAAGAAAATCCTGGGGAAATCCACTACAATCCTCTGTGACTGGTAGATGGATAAAAGGGGCAAAAAGCAAGTAAACAAGGCTATGAATGCTCTTTCCAATCAAGCAAGGTAACTGCCAGATCTCAGAACTTCTCTTGCTGCTTAACATTCACTTTTGTGTAGCAAAAGGGATGAAAAGGCTGACTCTTTGATATGTGTGTGACAGATACCTGGGTGACTCTATTGGATGATGGAAGCCCAGAGATCAGGAGACAAAGGATACGTGCTTTGAATGTAATTTGGCATCTTAAAATTAGTATTTCATTAATTAATTTGTATAGTATAAGTGATTTAACATGTGAAATTTATAGAAGAAATGCCAGAAATATAATAAAGTCAAGAGAAATACAGCAAATGACACCCTTGTTATAAGTCCTTCTCAAAATACCATATCTTGTATTTTTACAAAGTCCTCACCCAAACACATCATGAAAGACAAGACTCCTGTCAACAATTTCTTCTCTAAGTGAGAATGTGGGATTAGAAAAATATGTTCTTTCAACTGTGTTTTGGTTAAAATATTGACTTAAGCTTCAACAGACATTACTCTTCACTTTAGTGAGGTTGAGAACAATGGAAAAATCGCAGCCATCTCTTTTACAAAATGTTTCAGGAAGGTTCCCGGTAGTTACTTACCCTTGTCTAGGGAACGCTTCCCCAAACTCTCAACAAAGTGGAAGTAGAGGGAACAAAGCTAAATATAATAAAATCCATATATGACAAACCCACTGCCAGCATCATACTCAATGGGCAAAAACTACAAACATTCCCCTTAAGATAGGAAACAAGACAGGGATATCCACTTTCACCTCTGTTATTCAATATAGTACTGGAAGTCCTAGCCACAGCAATCAGACAAGGAGATGAAATAAAAGGCATTCAAATTGTAAAGGAAGAAATAAAACGTCATTTATTTGCAGATGACATGATACTGTAACATAGAGAACCCCAAATATTCCACCAAGAAACTATGAGAACTTATAAATGAATTCAGTAAAGTAGCAGGATACAAAATTAATATCTGGAAACCAGTTGCATTTTTTTTTACCAGTTGCATTTTTATATGCCAATAACAAACTAACAGAAAGAGAAATTAAGAAAACAATCCCCTTCACACTTGCTTCAAAAAGAATAAAATACCTAGAAATAAATCTAACCAAGAATGTAAAAGACCTGTACTCAGAAAATTAGAAGACACTGGAAAAAGAAATCGGAGAAGATACAAATAAGTGGGGAGAACATACCATGTTCTTGGATAGGAAGAATTAACACCATTAAAATGTCCATACTACCCAAAGCAATCTATAGATTCAATGAAATTCCTATCAAGATTCCAATGATGTATTTCACAGAGCTTAGAACAAATATTTCACAAATTTAGATGGAACTACAAAAGACCCTGGATAGCAACAGCAATCCTGATAAAGAAAAACAGGTCTCGGCGGGAAGATGGCTGTGTGGTAGAATGGAGCGTATTCCCCTTCCCCTATGCATAGGAGAGAAACTGGCCAATCTGCAGAAGAACAGAGCAAGGGGCCAACAATATCGCAACATTTATGAAAATAGGACATCAAAAATTGTAGCAGACATTGAAAAACCAGATGGTAAGGAGGCTGCTTCAGGATAATAAGGGCCCAGGGATCAGCACCGGGACCAGGGAGGTTGCAGCCCCCAGGCCCGGTGCTCCAGGATCTGCTAGAGGGCACCCTGGAGAGCGGAGTCTCGGCTCCATCCCCTGCCAACAAGGATTGAGCAGTGCTGGGGGAGGCCTAGTTGCTTGAAGGCACGGAGAGGGGAGTGAGACTGAGGGACATTCTCACAGGGGCTGCAAGCACCCACGCACAGCCTGGGGAAGAGTGAGTGCCCCAGCCTGCACGACCAAGGGTGGCCTGGCGGTGCGCCTGCTCCCCCAACCCAGTGAGACTGTGGTTTTGTGGAAGAACCAGACCCCACAGCCCTGGACAAGGAAAGGGGGGGGGGTGGGCGGCGGCTGGGATTCTGGAGCCTGCGGTGGTGAACTTGGAGAAGCAGGTGCCCCTCTGGGATTCCCAAAGCTCACACGGTGAACCCAGAAAAGACACGGGTGCTTCGCAGGTTCCTGGAGCCGGGGGCAAAGAAATTGGTGGAAGTGCGCGCCCCTTCGCGATCCCCAGAGTGTACACCATGAGCCCGCAAAAGACGAGGGCGCTCTGCGGACCTCGGAGCCACTGCAGTAGTGCACTCCAGAGAGCGTGCTTGGGAGCACCCAGACCCACACACAGGGCCCTGTGAGAGGCATCAGATTGGCGCTGGGGACAGTATGCGGCCAGCCCTGGGGACAGTATGTGAGAGACTGACTGAGTCCTGACTGGGAAGAGTGAAAAGCATTCCAATTGCCCCTCAGCCTGCTGAAGCCAGCAAGATCAGAAAAACTGGTTTGGCCAGTTAGAAACCAACAAGAGGTTTTTTTGTTTTTGTTTTTTTTTGTTTGTTTGTTTGTTTGGCTGTTGTTGTTTGATTGTTTGATTTTATCTTGTTTTTTTTAGTAAATTTTATTTTTTTAATTCTTCTTATTTTTATATCTCTCAATTCCTTATGTTTCTCTTCCTTTCATCCTAGTATTATTCCTTCCACTCCAAATTTATCTCTCCTGCATTTCATCTTCTGCTTTTTCTTCCTTTTTTTTTTTGAGCCTGCAAGTTACTGCAAATTTGTATTATCTATTTCTCATTTTTCTGACATTTTTTATCTTAATAGTATTTTGGTATTCTTTTTTTTTCTGTATAAGCTTCTTTGCTTGGCTGGTTACACAGTATCATATGATAGGTTTCCCCTGTTATCTCATTCATAGTGTGCTGCTAATTTACTGTCCTTCATTTGTGTTCCCTTAGTACACCACTCAAGGTTCCATACTCCTTATTTTTCTTATCTAGATATCATACATTCTGCCACATGATTGTTGCTTTAATGTTACTGTAAATAAGTCCCACTTCGTACAATTGTAAATACGACACAACACCCCTCCCAGATCTCAGCCCACTTCCCGGTTTCCCCAACTCTGTTATGGTAGTGGTCATCTCTATTTTGCACACTACTCCTATTTACTACTCTTTGTTCCCACCCTACCTCAGAATCTTACCTTCCACAGCCTTGCAGCTTTCTAGATCCAACTAACAATCCTTTCCTCCCCAATAAGAGTATTATCTTCTTTCCATTCTTTCTAAAACATGGCTAGTGGGGTAGGACATCACGGTTAACACTATACGTAGCCAAAGCATCTCCTATCTCTTCTCTACTGGCTGCTACTGTAAATATCATAGAATACTGTATTGCTGTCTTAAACCATTTTGCCTTACTCCTCCAACTGATCACAAAAAAGAGTAGAGTAGGGGGAAGCTGTGAACACCAGGATACAAGAAGGAGACTGCACCACTGAATCTCACAGGTATTCTACCACAGAAGTTCACACCATAAACACAGGAAACCAGAACATAACAATTTAAGAAACAGAGGCTAACAAGAAGAGTGTCACAAACAATGAGAAAGCAAAGAAACAACCCCCAAATGAAGGGAAAGGAGAAAGTCTCAGAAAGAGTGCTAAATGAAATAGAGGCAACTCAATTATCAGATATTGAGTTCAAAACAATGGTTATCAGGAAGCTCAATGAGTTCACAATGAGCTACCAGAAACTACAGGGAAGCTACAATGAACTCTCTGCAAACTATATCAACATGAAAAAGGAATTATAAACTATCAAAAAGGGGCAAGAGGAAATGAAGAATACAATTTCTGAACTGAAGAACAAAATAGAAGGAATCAAAAGCAGGATCTATGAAGTAGAAGATCGGATCAGTGATTTGGAGGACAAAGTAGAAAAAAAAAAAACACCTAGACAGAGCAAGAAAAGGAAAAGAGGCTCAGAAAGAATGAAGAGGGATTAAGAGAAACACAAAACAATATGAAATGCAATAATAACCGTATAATAGGGATACCAGAAGGAGAAGAAGTGCAAGGGATAGAAAACCTGTTTGAAAATGTAATGATGAAAAACTTTCCTAATTTGATGAGAGAAAAAGTCACACAAATCCAGGAAACACAGAGAGTCCCAATCAAGAGGACCCCAAAGAGGCCCACTTCAAGACACATCATAATTAAAATGGCAAAATTTCTAGACACAAAATGAATATAAAGGCAGTAAGGGAGACACAGGAAGTAACATACAAGGGAGCCCCAATAAGGGTAACAGCTGACTTCTCAATGGAAACACTCCAAGCCAGAAGAGAATGGCAAGAAATTTTCCAAGTAATGAGAACCAGAGGTCTGCAACCAAGGCTACTTTACCCAGCAAGGCTCTCAATCAAGATAGAAGGCCAAATAAGAAGCTTCCCAGACAAAAGAAGTCTAAAAGAATACACCTGCACCAGCAGCTCTGTGAGAGATGCTAAAGGGACTGCTTTAAGAAAAGGAAGGAAAAGAGAAAAAGAGAGAGGAACACACGTACATAAATGGCAAATAATAAGTACCTATCAATAATAACCTTAAATATAAATGGAATAAATGCTCCAATGAAAAGACATAGAATAGCTGAATGGATAAGAAAGCATGACCCACACATATGCTGCCTACAAGAGACCCACCTCAGGATAAAAGACCTACACAGGCTGAAAGTGAAAGGCTGGAAACAAATTTTCCAAGCAAATGGACAGGAAAAAAAAAAAAAGCTTAGGTAGCACTACTCATATCAGACAAAATAGACTTCCAAAACAGAGCCATAAAGAGAGACCCAGAAGGTCACTTGATAATACTCAAGGGAAGAATCAACCAAGAAGACATAAATATTGTAAATATATATGCACCCAACATAGGAGCACCCAAATACATAAAGAAAATCTTAGAGGACTTCAAGAAAGACATTGACAGCAACACAATTATAGTAGGGGGTTTTAACACCCACTGTCAAAAAGGGACAGATCTTCCAAACAAAATATCAACAAAGATATTGTGGCATTGAACAATACCGTACATGAAATGGACTTAACTGATATATACAGAGCCCTCCATCCCAAAGAAGCTAAATACACATTCTTTTGAAAAGAACATGGAACATTTTCAATGATAGACCACATGATAGGACACAAAACAAACCTCAAAAATTTCAAGAAAATTGAAATCCTACCAAGCAGTCTCTTGGATCACAGGGGACTGAAACTAGAAACCAACCCCAAGAAAAAAAAAAACCAAAACTCTCAAAATCATGGACATTAAATAGCATGCTATTAAACAATGAATGGGTCAAGAATGAAATTATGGAAGAAATCAAAAGGTTTCTAGAAACAAATGAAAATAAACTCACTACAATACAGAACTTATGGGACACAGCAAAAGCTGTCCTGAGAGGGAAGTTCATAGCCATACAGGCATACCTAAAAATAGAGAAATATTTCAAACAACCTAACCCAACATCCACAAGAACTTGAGGAACAACAACAAGGACAGCCCAGAGCAAGTAGAAGGAAGAAAATAACCAAGATCAGAGCAGAATTAAATGACATAAAGACTAAAAGCACAATTCTAAGGATCAATGAATCCAGGAACTGGTTCTTTGAAAAGATAAACAAAACTGATAAGCCTTTAAGCAGACTCATCAAAGAGAGAGAGAGAGAGAGAGAGAGAGAGAGAGAGAGAGAGAGAGAAAGACCCAAATAAACAGAATCAGAAATGAAAAAGGAGAGATTACAACTGATACCACAGAAATACAAAGGATTGTAAGAAACTACTACAAAGAACTGTATGCCAAGAAACTTGAAAACCTAGGTGAAATGGACAAATTTCTAGAAAAATATAATCTTCCAAAACTCAATGAAAAGAAGCAGAAAGCCTGAACAGGCCAATAACAGCAGATGAAATTGAAGCAGTGATCAAAAAACTCCTAACACACAAAAGCCCTGAACAAGATGGTTTCACAGGTGAATTCTACAAAGCATTTAAGGAAGAGCTAACCCCTATCCTTCACAGACTATTCCAAAAAATACAAAATGATGGAAGACTCCAAAACTCTTTTTATGAAGCCAACATAATCCTAATCCCAAAGCCAGATAAAGACACAAGAAAGAAAGAAAACTTCAGGCCAATATCACTGATGAACATAGACCCTAAAATCCTCAACAAATACTGGCAAACCACATCCAACAATACATTAAAAAGATCATACACCATGACCAAGTGGGATTCATTCCAGATATGCAAGGATGGTTCAGTATTCACAAATCAGTAAATGTAATACATCACATAAAGAAAAGCAAACACAAAAATCACATGATCATATTAATAGATGCAGAAAAAGCATTTGATAAGGTACAGCACCAATTTATGATAAAAACACTCAAAACTGGGAATAGAGGGAGCATTCCTCAACATAATAAAGGCCATATATGAGAGACCTACAGCCAACATCGTACTCAATGGGCAAAAACTAAAATCTTTCCCACTAAGATCAGGAACAAGACAAGGCTGTCCATTTTCACCACTTCTATTCAATATAGTACTGGAAGTTTTAGCCACAGTGATCAGACAAGAAAAAGAAATAAAAGGCATCCAAATCGGAAAGGAGGAAACAAACCTGTCACTGTTTGCAGATGTTATGATAATGCACATACAAAATCCTATACACTCGAGTAAAAAGCTGATTGACCTTATAAATGAATTTGACAAAACAGTGGGATACAAAGTCAATATCCAGAAATCAAAGGCATTTCTGTACACCACCGATGAAACAGCAGAAACAGAAATCAAGAAAAAAAAATCCCATTTGAAATAGCAAAAGGAAAAATAAAATACCTAGGAATAAACCTAACTAAAGAGGTAAAATACCTGTATTCAGAAAACTACATAACACTGAAGAAAGAAATTAAGGAAGACACAAACAAATGGAAACATATACTGTGTTCATGGATTGGAAGAATTAATATCATCAAAATGTCCATACTACCCAAAGCAATTTACACATTTAATGCAATACCTATTGAAGTACAAATGGCATACTTCACAGACATAGAACAAACACTTCAAAAATTTATATGGAACCATAAACGACCCCAAATAGCTGATGCAATTTTGAGAAAGAAGTGTAAAGTAGGAGGGATCACAATACCTGACACTAAACTATACTACAAGGCCACTGTAATCAAAACAGCCTGGTACTGCCATAAAAACAGTCACATGGACCAATGGAACAGAACAGAGACCCCAGAAATAAACCCAAGTCTCTATGGTCAATTAATATTTGACAAAGGGGGCAACAGCATAAAATGGAGTAAAAATAGCCTCTTCAACAAATGGTGCGGGGAGAACTGGACACCTACATGCAAAAAAATGAAACTAGAACACCAACTTACACCTTACATAAAAATAAATTCTAGTTGGATAAAAGATTTAAATATAAGCTGTGACACCATTAAAGTCCTAGAGGAGAACATAGGCAGGAAAATCTCACATATTTCATGCAGCAACATTTTCACTGATTTGTTCCATAGAGTAAGGGACATAAAGGAAAGAATAAGCAAATGGGACTTCATCAAAATAAAAAGCTTCTGCACAGCTAAAGAAAACAGCATTAAAATAAAAAAAAAAGAACCAACTGTATGGGAAAACATATTTGCCAATGATACCTCAGAAAAGGGTTTCATCTCCAAAATATATAAAGAACTTACACAATTCCACTCTAAGAAGACAAGCAATCCAATTAAAAAATGGGCAAAGTACTTGAACAGACACTTCTCCAAGGAGGACACACAGAGGATCCAGAGACACATGAAACAATGTTCAATATCGCTAGCTATCAGAGGATGCAAATTTAAACCACAGTGAGATACCACTTTACACCAGTCAGAATGGCCATCATAAACAAAGCAACAACCAACAAGTGTTGGAGAGGTCGTGGAGAAAAGGGGACCCTAGTGCACTGTTCATGGTACTGTAGACTGGTACTTAACCATTGTGGAAAACAGTATGGAACTTCCTCTGAAAACTAAAAATGGATCTGCCTTTTGACCTGGCAATTCCATTGCTGGCACTATATGCTAAGAACCCTGAAACACCAATACAAAAAAACCTTTGCACCCCAATGTTCATAGCGGCACAATTCACAATAGCCAAGTGCTGGAAGCAACTGCAGTGTCCATCAGTAAATGAATGGATCAAAAAACTATGGTACATTCACACAATGGAATTCTATGCAGCAGAAAGAAAGAAGGAGCTCCTACCCTTTGCAACAGCATGGATGCAACTGGAAAGCATTATGCTAAGTGAAATAAGCCAGGCAGTGAAAGGTAAATACCATATGATCTCACCTTTAACAGGAACCTAAACAACAAAACAAAGAAACAAGCAAAATATAGTCAAAGACACTGAAATAGAGGACAAGCTGACAGTGACCAGAAGGGAGAGAAGAGGGAATTTCAGGAGAGAATGGGAATGGTTTACGGGAACAAATTTAAAGGACACATGGACAAAAACTAAGGGGGGTGGTAATGGGAGGGAAGTGGGGAGGAATGGGTGGGTGGGTTGGAATGGGAGTAAAAAGCAGAACACTGTACTTGAAGGATGATTAAAATAAAATTAAAAAAAAAAAAAGAAAGAAAAACAAACCTGGAGGGATCAAACTACCGAATACGAAATTACACTATGAGGCCATAGCTTTCAAAACAGAATAATACTGGCATAAAAACAGCACATAGATCAATGGAACAGAATACAGATCTCAGATAAATCCACATCTTTAAAGTCAATTAATATTCCACAGAGGAAGCAAGCACATAAAATGGGATAGTTTATTCAATAGATGGTGATGGAAAGATTGGACAGATACATGCAGAACAATGAAACTAGACCACCTTCTTAAACCACACACAAGAATAAATTCAAAATGGATCAAAGACTTAAATGTTAGACCCCAAAACCATAAAAATCCTAGAAGAAAACATAGTAACAAAATCTCAGATATTGCTCGTAGCAATATCGTATTAGATATATCTTCCCAAGCAAAGGAAACAAAACAATAAACACATAGATAAATAACTAAAGCTACATCAAACTAAAAAGTTTTTGCATAGCAAAAGAAATCATCAACAAAATAAAAAGACAACTCCCAGAATGGGAAAACATTATTTGCTGACATATTTGATAAGGAGTTAATACCCAAAATTTATTTAAAAATCTTACAAAACTCAACACCAAAAAACAACCCAATAAAAAAAATAGACAAAAGACCTAAATAAACACTTCTCCAAAAATGACATACAGAGAACCAATAGACCATACAGAAATATGCTCAACGTAACTAATTATCAGGGAAACACAAATTCAAACCGCAATGACCTGTCAGAATGACTATCATCAATAAATCAATAAACAACAAGTACTGGTGAGGACATGGAGAAAGGGGAACCCTTTTCCACTGTTGGTGGGAATGCAGACTGGTGCAGGCCCTGTGGAAAGCAGTGTGGAGATACCTCAAAAAATTAAAAATGGATCTGCCTGTCAACACACTTCTGGGAATATATCCAAAGGAAACCAAAACACTAATTTGAAAGAACATAAGTACCCTTATGTTCATTGCAGCATTATTTACAATTGACAAGATATGGAAGCAACCCCAATGTCCATCAGTAGATAAGTGGATAAAATGACTATGGGACATTCACACAGTGGAATTCTACTCGACTGTAAAAGGAAGAATGTTTTACTTTTTGCAACAGTATGGATGGACCTGGAGAACATTATGCTAAGTGAAATAAGCAAGTCACAGAAAGAAAAATTGTTGGGGACTGCCCTGCCTGGTCTCAGGAAGCTGTTACCCCCTGTGACTTAGGCTGAGTGAGAGACCTCCGAACCAGGAGCCACTAAGGAGACAAAACTTATTCCCCTGGCATGAACGCTACCTGTTCGGTGGTTGGCCTTTAATGCTTGATCAGTTAACCAATGACAGGTAAGATTCCTCAAGGGAGGGGCAACCTAAGATAGGTTCTGATCATGTAAAGGCCTCTGGGATGAGACTCTTGGGGCTGTGGAAATGAAGGGGCTGTGGAAAGGAAGGGGTGATCGACAACTCCCGCCCCCTCCAAGACTAAGTCTTTGTACTTAGATGTGAGAAATCTGAATCTCCTGGCTGCCTCTGTCTCCTGCCCTTCTCAGGGCTTAGCAAATAGCCAAAGGGACAGCTCAGACTGGAGAAGGCAGACCCCTGGGGTAATCAGGCCTGGGATGTAGAATATGCAAGATCCCATGAGATCTGTTTGCTGGAGGATGTTATTAACTTGGAATTTGAAGGCACAGACAGGAAACCTTTGGAGCCTGTAGTCCTTTCATATGATAAAACTCCAATCTCTGCCCAGAATCACAGCAGGAGTTCTGCTAGCATCTTTGTAAGTTACCTGTTCCCTTTGATCCTTTCTGCCAGACTGTGAATCCACAAACTAAGTCTACTATCTCAATAAAAACCCACTTGGGTAGAGGAACAGGGTATTCCCCACTAGAGGGGGTGGCCATGTTCTCTATGTCCCCACCGAATCATGCTAGTCTCTGTGCATTATATGTGTTTTAATGAACATCTGCAGCCGAGATGAATACCACGGGATGGCCAGGACAGTATTCTTTCACAAAAAATACTGTAGAATTTCACTCATATGTGAAATCTAATGAACAAACTGAACTAACATGGAAAATGTGGACAGACTCATAAATGGAGAGCAGGATGACAGCTGGAGGAGAGGTTAGTGGAAAGGGTGATGGAGCAAAAAGGGAAAAGGACTCATGGACATGGACAATAGTGTGGTGATTGCTGGCAAGAAGGAGGTATAAGGGGACTAAATGGTAATGGAAAAAAATACAATGAAGATTAAACCAAATAAAACAAAACCAGAAAGGTTTTGGGAAGTTTTCTGATAATTGCTTACCTATCCAGGGGAAAACTTCAAAGGGAGTCTGGGGAATTGTAATTGAAGAAGCTGTATATGTGAGGTTTTGCCTCCATGAAGGAGTTTAACATCCCTTTGCTACAACTCCTCACCACATGACCACTGGAAGAACAATGTAATCTTTCTCTCTCTTGCTTCCAAGAGTCACTGAGATATATGGGCACATGGACAAGACAAGATTTACATTGTGTGGTTCACAATTTTGTAGGCACTCCTAGGATATGAAATACTCTAAACTTCATGCCTTGGTCATCTCACAAAAATATTTTATTCAGGTGAGGTTTTTATCTCCTAGATAGTGACCTTGTAAGGCTCTTATTTCAGGGCTCACACCCTAACAGTCGCCCAAAACCTCACTATGTGCAACTCACAGTCTCTTTTTTGACCGCCCTCTCCCAGCAGGTGCACACAAGACCCCATGACCACCCCAGATCCCAATCCCAGGAGCAACAGTCACCAAAGGCCCCATTGACAGAGGTGGGTATCCTGAGATAGCTTTGACAGAATTCTGGGCATCTTTTTACTTGGGAAATCCTTGGCCCCTTCTTTCTATCTGTCTGATAACAGAGACTTAATAGTCTGAGAAAATAACTTCATTTTAATTTTTTTCTGGTTTCTGGATTCCCTTTCTTTCCCCATGATCTGAGACTGTAGGACTAGCAGGAGAGCCATCAGCAGCCCCTGGGGAGCAAGTTGGATGGAGCATCTGGGGATACCATAAAAGGCCTTTGTCCTGTCAAAGGAGCAGGACACTCTCCAGCACAGAGGCCATATCAGCTGCATTAGCATTTCCCCCCACATCAGGCAAAATGGAGTGTAACAATGGTATAAGCTGTTTATCTCCCCTCCACACCCAGTAGTGTGGTATGGGGAGATTAGGATCTTGGCATTAGAAGTTTTTAAACTTTAAGAACCTTAGAGATAATTTAATCTAGCTGTTTTAAAATGCCATTTGGCTATAGAAGCCTTGGCTCAGGGAAACCATCCTAAAAGTACATTACTGAGAACAGAGAAAGGTAGATGTGTTCTGATTGAATCAGGAGTGGGACAAGTCCTGGGTCCTGTCCACTCAGACAGTAACTCAGACCCTGAAGAGCAACATGATCCAATATGGCAGTCACTGGCCACATGGGACTATTTAAAGTTTACTTACTTACAATTAAATAAAGTTTAAAATTCAGTTTCTCAATTACAGTAGACACATGTCAGCACCATAGCTACTAGTGGCAAATGGCAACCTATTGGACAGCATGCATATAGAACATTTCCATCATAGCAAGAAGTTGTGCTGAACAAAAGTCTTCAATAAGACAGACAACAGCACTGCTCTAGTGTCCAAGATATTTCTAAGGAAACTGCAAAAATTCTAGGACTCTGGGAAGCACAGTGAGAAAACCACTGGCGAATCTGGCACCTGAGTAAGAAGAGAAGTCCAAAGAGGGGGCATGATGTGCCGACCACTTGACTAGTTATTGAGCTCCACCTCAGGTGTCGGGATATGAGGTTTGGAAAGGTACTTTAAATTTTATACATGTTTAATCAACTTCAGGCACTTAAATTAGAGACATTTAAACTCACACCAAGCCCAAGAAGATGTGAAAGGAAATTCTGTCAATTAGTGAGAAGCTAATTAATCTTTCTTTGCCACATACACTCTGGCAGGATCTAAAAAGTGCTGTTTTGCTCAGAGCTTCAAGATTGCTTGCTGTGGAAACAATGCATAATTATAATGTTGATTTCTTGACTTTGTTCAGAAGCTAGCAGTGGAGGGCAGATCTTGCCAGCAGTCATCCCTGCAGTTAAAAAGGAAAGGAGTTAGAAATTAGAAAGATACTTTAATTAGTGAACCAAGATATTTTGGATTTTCTCCTTTCATAGAATAAGCATATTTTATCTTGCATAACATCTTCCAACTCAGGTACTTCAAAGTGATTTCCTAATTACATTTTATTATTTTTCAATCTATGTTTTATTATTATTATTTTGAAGTACATGGAAGTTCAGATGAGGGGATTACAATAGATGAGGCTCTTCAAAGACAGAGCATCTTCCAGGACCTGGTAATTTGTGTGCTTTTTCCAAGGGCTCGGAACTAGCCCAGTTCTACTTCATATCTGATGACACTTTCCTTGCTGTCCAAATCATCCTGTGGCTGACACTAAGACATGTTTCTTTACTGGGAGATACTAAGTGCATCCAAGCCAAAATGGCATCTTCATGTACCCAGCCAGCCAGCATCTCCGTATATCATCCAGCCACCTAAGCATCCAGAAGTTAGGAAGTTTGAACTCAGTGTCAGCAACAGTGCTAGGCACAAAGGCAGTTATGTAAATGAGGAAAACAGTACTTAATAATGGCAACTGACTCTTAAACAGTTACAAAATGGTAACTTCTGTGACAGAAGCAATTGTAAAGAGTAAGGGGAGTGCTGAAAAAACTTTAGCTTCCATCACTACACTGAAATTGTTGTCTCTAATGTCATGCTACTGAACTTTATGTGTTATTTCCTCAGCTTCTTCACTTGTCTGATAACTTCCATTCATTCATCAAAGTTCAATTGATGTCACTTTTATCTGTGATCCTTTCTGACCACAACACCTTCCCAAATGATGAACAGAATTGGGTGCATTATCCTCACTGTCTTTAGGGCAGCTCATACATTTCTCTATTTAGTACATCACATTGTTTTTTAATTATTTGTTTATGTTTCTATTACCCCTTAGGAATACCCTCCAAGGTTCAATTTCTTCATCCATATAATGGAACAATGTGAGGAGAGTACACTAGTTCTCAAATATATGGTGACTAATATTATTACATAAATTAATAGGTGAATGAGATTGATAATGTGATATATGACTTGGGCCATGAAAAATGAAATATGCCATATGGAGAAGATATTTTAACTTTAGTAATACTCTCCTTAGAGTTTACAATAAATCTAAAACTGGGAACTAGTCTGTTAAAAGTTCATTGTTCACATACAGAGTATCTTTTAATTTTATTTATGCATTCACTTACTAAGTATTTATTATAAACATAAACATTAAATGTTTGGGGAAATTTCAGAAGAAGAAAGACAAGATACCCTCTATGGAAGATTTTAAAAGTAAAGACATATGAAATAATTAACTCTGCAGGCATATAATTAGTAAATGCAAAAATGAAGAATATATATGAAGGACACATATAATGAATACAAGTTCAGAGGATGTAGATTTTGTTCTGTTTTTGACTGAGGAAAGTTTCATAAAAGAAGTGATGCTTGAAAGGGACTTTAAATATAGGTAATGTTTGGAAGGACTGGTTGGTAATGGTTTTCCGGTAGTGGGAGATCAGAAGGACAAGAACAGAGAGGGCATGGACAAGGTAGACTCAGGAGACAGAAAGTAAGGCATCTAGCTAGAGCAGAGCACTTGCAGTGAGAAATTGCAAGAGATAAGATTTAACCATTTATTCTACAACATTTACTGAATTCCTGGTATGTGTCAAGCACTGTTCTAGGCATGGAGAGCATGAATAAGATAAAGTGCTGATTTCAGTGAACTTATGTGTGAGTAGGCAAGAAAAATAAAAACAATAAATATATAATAATGAAGGAAATGGTGAGTGCCGTGAAGAAAAACAATGCAAGAAATGAGGAAAGAAATTTCTGGGTTGCCCCAATAAGAACTCCTATTTTGGAAACGAGGTCAAGGAATTGTTCTCTGATGATGTGGCATTTAAGCAGTGACCTGATTGTAGTAATGAAAAAAGCCATACAAATAATCTCAGGAAAGTTATTCCAAGAGGAGGGGATATCAACACCAAATCTCTGAAGCAGTGTCATGAGTGTTGCACTGGAAGGAAATAAAGGCTATTAGAATTTGATTTCAGAGAGGTAGGCAGGGCTAGCTTAAACAGAACTGGATAAGCCATAATAAGGACTTTGGGTTTCAAAGTGTGCTTTGAAGCCATTCAAGGTTGGGTTATAAATGACAACTATGTTTTAAAAGGATCCCTTTGATATATGAAGTACAGATTACAATTATCACAGATGGAATACTAAATACTACTTTAAGTGCTTCCCAATTTTTAACTTATTTAACCCCAACAGAACTCTAATAGAATTTTAACAGGAGTTTACTGTTAAAATCCCCACCTTACAGATGAGGAAACTGAAGCACACAGAAGTAAAGCAAAGCTGTGATTTGAATTCATGCTCTATCCACCTCCCTAAAATGCCTCTCTAGTTTCCATCTAGCCTTATACTAAGTGTAGCAGTAGAGATGGTGAAAAAAGGTTGAAGTTTGGGTATATTTTCAAGGTTGTGCCAATGATATTTGCTGATGGGTTAGAAGTAGAAGATGAAAGAAGAAAAACAAGAGTAACTGCATGTTAGTAATTTTGAGCTAGAAACACTGGGAGAAAATCAAGTTTGTGCCTGGACATAAATCAAGGTTCAGCTCATGAAAGTTTAGTTGCTGAAGACATCCATTTAGAGATGATTATTTAATCAAAGTATAGACTGCAGAGAACAGATTGGTGCTGAAGATAAAAATTTTGGCATCAGTGTATATAAATGGTATTTTAAGCTATAAGATTGAATGAAATCATCTAGATAATGAATAGAGAGAGAGAAAGGCTAAAAACATGAAGTGCTCTAATAACCGAGGAAGAAAAAAAGAATTGAATATTAGATTCGGCAATGACATTGACAACTGTCTTTTGAGTGGACTGAAGACAGATGTTTGATTGAAGTGGGTTCAAAAGAGAATAATTGGTACTTTTTTTGAGAACAGCTTATCAATATCTAGTAAAGTTCAAAATGAAGTTACCCTAATGATCCAGCAATTCCACTCCTAAACATATAACTTAGAGAAATATCTGTACCTATAATGGCAAACCTAATAGTACTAGTCAACCTAAATACCTATCAATAGAAAAATGAGTAAGTTAATTCTGGTGTATTCATAGAGAATACTGTATATCAGTTTGAACTAAGGCTACATATAATAAAGTGTCTATGTCTCCAAATGTGATGGTGAAGGCAAAAAGGCAGAAATATATAGTATAATACCATTTATATATCAGGTTTAAATACATGCAATACAATTCTAACACTACTTGAGGGTATACAATTTGACATAAAAGTAAAAAAGAACTAACAAATTTCAATCTCAAGGTAGAGTTACCTCAGGAGGAGTAGAAAGAAGGAAATCTGAGGACTAGTAAGTATTTTCAACTTTGTTGACAATACCTTATGTTTTTAAATTAACATCTCTCTTTTTTATGTATAGCCTGTAACATAACATTTTTTTTATTTTTATTGAATTTATTGGGATGGCATGGGTTAATAAAATTATATAGGTTTCATGTGCACAATTCTATAATACATCATCTGTGTATTGTATTGTGTGTTCACCACTCAAATGTCTTTCTGTCACCATTTAACCCTCCCCTTCCTCCTCCTCTCCATTCCCTCTTGTAATAACCATAATGTTGTTTGTGTATCAGTTTGTTTGTTGCTTAATACCTTTATCTTTTTTTCAGCAAACCTCCCAACCTCCAGTCAGTCTGTTCTCTGTATCTATCAGTCTGCTTCTATTTTGTTAGCTACTTTGTTTTGTTCATTAGTTTCCACATATAAGTGAAATCATATGGTATATATCTGTCTCTGACTGGCTTATTTTACTTAGCATAATAATCTCCAGGTCCATCTGTGTTGTTGTGAAAGAAGATATCCTTCTTCTTGACAGCTGAGTAGTATTCCATTGTGTAAATGCTTTTCTTTATTTTTAAAAGATTTCATTGATTTATTTTTAGAGAAAGGAGGAGGCAGGGAGAAAGAGGGAGACAAACATCAATGTGTGGGAGAAACATTGACTGGTTGCCTCTTGCACACCCCCCTACTGGGGACTGATCAGCAACCTTTGCATGTGCCCTAATCAGGAATCAAACCAATGACCTTTTGCTTTGCAGGATGATGTCCAACCAACTGAGCCATGCCAGTCAGGGCTGTACCAAAGCTTTTGTTTACTCATCTACTAATGGGCACTTGGGTTGCTTCCAAATCTTACCTATTGTATACAACACTACAATGAATATAGGGGTGCATATATTCTTTCAAATTAGTGTTTCAGGTTTCTTCAAATATATTCCCAGAAGTGGAAATGCTGGGTCAAAAAGCAGATCCATTTTTAATCTTTTGAGGAAACTCCATACTGTTTTTTACAGTGGTTGTATCAACCTTCGTTCACATCACAAGTTCAGACGGGTTCCCTTTTCTCCACACCAACACTTGATGTTTGTTGATTTTTTTGATGGTAACCATTCTGACAAATGTGAGATGATATCTCACTGTGGTTTAAATGTGCATTTCTCTGATGATTAGTGATACTGAGAATTTCTCCATAAGTTTATTGGCCATCTGTATGTTCTCCTTGGAACAGTGTTTATTTAGGTCTTTGGCCATTTTTAATTGGATTATTTATTTTTTGGTGTTGAGTTTTATAAGCTTTTTATAAATTTTGGATATGAACCCCTTATCAGATGTATATATCATTGGCAAATATGTTCTCCTAGTCAGTGGGTTGTCTTCTCATTTAGTTGATGGTTTTCTTTGCTGTATAAAAACTTTTCAGTTTGATATGGTTCCATTTGTTCATATATTCTTTTGTTTCCCTTGTTTGAGGAGATATATCTGAAAAAATATTGCTATGAGAAATGTTGGAGATTTTATTTCCTATGTTTTATTCTAAGATTTTTATGGTTTTGAGTCTTACATTTAAGTCTTAAATCCATTTTGAGTTTACTCTTGTGCATGACTTAAGGATATGGTCTAGATTTATTTTTACACATATGTGTCCAATTATCCCAACACCATTTATTGCATAGATTGTCCAAATCCCAGTGTATCTTTTTGCCTCCTTTGTCAAATATTAATTGACCATAAAGGTGTCAGTTTATTTCTGGGCTCTGTATTCTGTTCCATTGATCTGTATGTCTGTTTTTATGCCACTACCATGACGTTTTAATTACTATGCACTTGTAGTATAACTTAATATCAGGTAGCATGATCCCTGCATAAGCTAGTATTTGTATACATGGATGTTTGCTGTGTTATTCTTTGTTTCTCCTAAATGTCATAGTTACTGTATGATATCTTTTAGAGAGATAATTAGAAAAGGGGAAAAAATAGACAAATCTTTTGAGGAGTTTGCTGTAAAATAATATATAAGGTATAGTTTAAGATGAAGAAAAGTTATTATCTGTAGAGATAGTGTATATTGTGGCTTGTTTGCTTATTGCTGGCAGTGACTGAGTAGAGATGAAATAATTGATGATGTAGTAGAGTGAGGAGAGAATCCCAGAATTGTCTTTGACATAGCAAACAGTTGAGGTTGGTCTTACAGAGGAGCACTGCAAAAGAGTAAAGGTATAGGGGTTGAAGAATTGGTAGTGGGAAGGTAGGGATGTTCTCTTTGATTGTTTTTCATTATTTTTTTAAACTCAGCATGTGAGCATGAGGAAGGAAAAAGAATATTGGCAATGTGCAAGAGCAGCCTGGGGAGAATAGGAAAGTGAACCGAGGAACTGCAGTAGGATGGCTGCACAGCACTGAGGCCCATGTGAGTTGAAACGTCACTTTAAAGTGAATCCAGTCCTCATGAGTATGTGCTTCTTCTCCACCTACATTAAGTTCTCCAGTGCAGGCACACAGTAGGTGATTGGCATTTTTCAAGTAAATATGATGAATGGGAAGGAAAACAAAGTAGTTGAGAGCTTAGGCAAGGTAGTGATTACAATGATAATCATAAAATTTAAGCTAGGTAAGGAGGGAAGCTGCTGGGACACTCTATTGAGATGCTGGAGGTTGTACAGTAATTGTTAAAACTAGGGTCTTACCATGGGAGTGAGGTTCAGATGATGTGGAAGACAAGATCATTGGGAAGAAGGCCATGGGATCATAAGACAAGCAGATGGGTGAATTTCCTGCACAGATATTAAAGTCACCCAAGAGAAAGATAATAAGCCAGGAATGAAAGGGGGGTGATCCTGAGATGTCAGGTAACTACAACAAAGAAGAATAATGGGTAGACTAACTTGATGGCATAATTTTTAAAGGGCTTAGGGACAGGTTGATATAAGGTGAAGGCTGACTTATCCATAATGTGCAGGACACACATTGCTTAATATTTTGAAAATATTTTAATGTTTAAAACCAAAATGAAAAATCAATATACTCATGAATATACAATAATGAATCTAGCCTAGGTTATATTCACCTTTACACCAACAATATTAGTTATATTATCATTCATGTGTGATGTATATATACAGATATATATGTGTGTGTGTGTATATAATTTTTTTTTATTTAGGAAGAAGCCTGTAAAGGCAAAGTGCTCAGGACTCACTAAATTCATAATGTAGGGCTTTAGGGAAGAGGGAGAAACAATGGTCTGGAGTGTCAATGAACCAGCATAGAGCACACCTCTCTAGGCTCAAGATTGTGAGAGGTGGGAGAAATAATAGCCTCCACTTGAGATGCTAGCCCTTAGTGGTCATTCATTCATTCATTCATTCATTCCCCTGGTTGTATATTAGAATCACCTGGAGAAGTTTTAAAAGTTCTGGTGCCCAGGGTCTACTCTAGACCAACCAAATTATAATTTCTGAGAGTGAACCAGGCATTAATACTTTCTAAATCTCCCCCAAGTGATTCCAATATACAGCTTAGGCTGTGAACAATGAAAGGAAAGAAAATGAAGGTGAAGATTACTTGCAAAGGTGAGGTTGAGGCTATGCTATATTTTGCTGTGTTGCAGACAATGCATTTCACTGGGCGTACTTAAGGGTTAAGTTGTTGAAAAGAAGTGGACATTTCAGCCAGATAAGGTGATAAGCAAGGCATCAGATAGATAAGAATCTAGGCATGGGTGCTGTAGGGGTTTCAGGTTTCAAGGGTGTGACTGCAGTGAACAAAGATATTATATGAGGAATGATGGGATTGGTAGTGACACTTCCTCAATGGAAGCAGTCAATTAGCCCTAACTGTTATATTTCCTTGCCTGGTGTAGTATGCCATTTATAGTGGAAAATGGAGACCAACTAGGGCAGAGAAGCTGACATCTCACTCCAAGCATGTGATGAGCTGTGGGCATCCTGCAATCTTCCATGGTGCTGTTGAAGCCACAGAAGCACCTGCTTGTCAGAAGGATAGGACAAACTATCCAAGGGCCTGATCATTGATCTGGGAAAAGCACAGTCTCTCCTGCAGGTGATGGTGAGCGATGCAATGGGAATACAAGTATGTGCTGTCGCATTTCAAATGCCAAAATACCCAGTCACATTTATGTAAGAACTTTTTAATGATTATTTATTTGATTTACTACTAAGACTTAGTCAAGGTGATATTCTTCTCTAATGCATTAAGTAATACACTCATGGTAAAGGTAACAAGGGAAAATGCAGCTGAGTAAGACCCCAACTACCTAAAAAGCAACAGAGCAAGATTTAGTTTTCCACCATCAAGTGAGCATGGGGTCTCAAAGCCTAAAATACTTCCTTAGAGATAGACAGTTGTCATTTTATACTACTGAATTTATATTCTTGAAGTGGTCTAAATTTTTTAAAAGGTATGAAAAAGAGAATAATGGTCACAAAGATATGCATGTCTCAATCTCCAGAAACTATGAACGTTACTCCACAAAGTAAAGGGGGCTTTGCAGATCTAATTAAATATTAAGATAGGGAGATTATTATAGATTATTGAGGTGGGCCCAAATACAATCACAGGCATCTTTATGAACAGGAGCCAAGAAAATTAGACTATAAAAGAGGAGAAGGCAATGTGGCCACAGAAGTAGAGGGTGATGCAGCTATAAGTCAAAGAATGCTGGCAATACTCTGGTTTCTCTTCAGATTGTATAAATCTTTCACTTTTTGCAAAGTGCCTGCAGACACTAGAGGCTAGAAGAGACAGGAATGGATGAATTCTCTCTTGGAGTCTCCAGATGGAACCAGTCCTGCCAACACCTTAGTTTTGGCTCCATAAGACTCATTTTGGACTTCTGGCCTTCAGAACTACAAAAGAATATATTTACATTGTATTAAGTCACCAACATTGTGGTAATTTCTTCCATCTGCAATAAGAAATTAATACAGGGAGCTTAATTTGTATATTTTTTCCACTTGGAAAAATGAGAAAATGAAATTATTCTTTAATAATCAACACATCTACTCAAAGCAAACAGAAAACCAAACCTTCTGGTGAGAAGAAATTTGGGAAGTCTCTGATACAAGTGCATGGGCTTGGAAGTCAGGGACCTAGGGTTCAGATTCTTGCACATACATGGACATGAACTGAGAGCAAGGACAAGTTCAAACCCCTGCCTAGCTTCTTTTCCTCACCTGTAAGATGGAGAAGGTGACATGCTTACCTCACAGCATAGTGTTTGGCACAGCATGGACATTCAGTAAACAGGCACCTCAATTGTCCCTTCTTCCTTCCTTCCCTTTCACACAAGCACCTGGAGAAGCAGTAGATTTTCCTTGCATAAATGATATCCAGATAAGGCTATGAGCAGAAATAACTGCCACACAGCATTGGGAAAACCTTTAGTTCAAATGCACTCATTGAAGAAGAAGGAAGGAAGAAGAATCAACAAAGAAAAATCAATTCAAGAGACTCCTGTAACAGAAGTGTCCCATCTCCACAGGCTCTTCTTGGGATATACAGACCAAATAATGAGTCATTTTCTGTTTGTTTCTTCAGAAACAAAAAATTGATTACACTAAGATGAGGCATAATTATGTTGTATCTTATTTTAACACATGAAATTCAATGACACTGTATAATATATGATTTATGTTATCAGCCTTCTGGTTCCACTGAAGAAAAAGTTTCTAATCACTAGAGTTTCTTTGGTTTGCCTTTTATGTCTTTACTCCATGAGGAATACATGGAAGAGCTGACCAGACTGCTTAATGCTTGGAACTAAACCACAAAGCCCCTCCCACCCTTTTTACCTTTGAAGTGAGAACTGCTTTGTTCTTCCAGCCACAATTAACTACTCTCTTCTGGGTTCCTGCCTCTTTAATGAACATGACATATCTGTGAATTTCAATGAACTGAAGGTTGGACTTAACTCCTAATAAATCTGCTATCTACTAATTATCTTCTATTTTGGGCTTTGGTTGGAGGTTACAGAGATCACATTAAAATGGAAGATTATCAATGGCCTATAGATCATTTACTGAAATTTTTAAATATAAATTAAATTATTATATGCAGAAAGTTCTACAGAATGTACCCAAAAGCTATTAGACCTAACAAGTGATTTTAGCAAGGTTATAAGCTACAAAAGCAATGAAGAAAAACCTATCATACTTTTTGTACAGTTACAATGACAATCAGGAATTAAAATTTTATTGGGAGGGAAGATGGCAAAGGGGTAGGAGGGATCAGATTCCACTTTTTCCTACACACAGGAGAAAAACCTAGCTGATCTATGGAGGAACAAAGCAAACAGCCAACAGTACCCCAGCATATATGAAAATAAGAGACCAAAAATTGTAGCAGACACTGAACAACCAGATGGTAAGGAGAGTGCTTCAGGACAATAAGGTCCCAGGGACCAGCTCCAGGACCAAAGCAGCTGCAAACCCAGGCCCTGTGCCTGCCCCTGGGTCTGCCACAGAGTCCTTGGGAGAGAACCCGGTCAACTGCTCCCTCCCTCCCTGGCCAATCAAGGTTTAAACAGCACTGGGAGAAACCTGTGAAGTCGCACAGAGGGGAATAAGGACAAAGTGCCAACACACAGGGCCTGTGAGCACCCACAGAGTCTGTGGACACCGGATTGGGAGAGTTGAGAGTCACGCAGTGATGGGCACTGACCCCATAGTCATTGGTCTGGCTGGAGAATTGGGCTGTACAGAGCAACAGGCTTGAGTAGGAGGAATTTCTCAAAAAGAAAAACTGTTTGGGGAATTCTCCTGCAACAGCTGCTCGTCCTCCTTCCCACCCAGCTGGGCAGTGATCCTGAGGCTGTGCAGAAGTTTGCACAGAATGCCCTGCACACCCCCATGGCACAGGGAAGAGTGCGCACCCAAATCCCTGGACCAAGGCAGCCTTGCCGAGTGCTCATGCGCCCATACCCCAGCCCACAGCGGTAACCTGGGGAAAGAGCGCTCTCAGGAAGACCTAAATCCCACACCCAAGGCAACAGGGAGAGGTACCAGTCTAGCTCTGCAGAGAGTTTGGGCAAGACTGGCTGAGTACAGATCGGAAAAGGAGAAAAACCATACCAATCACCCCTCAACCTGCTGCAGCCAGCAAGACCAGAATAACTGGTTTGGCCAGTTTGAAACCACCAAGAGGGTTTTGTTTTTTTTAAGTAATCTTTTATTTTTTTAATTTTTATTATTGTTTTCTCTTTAAATACCTTTTTTCCTCTCTTTCCGTCTTTCTTATTTTATTTCCTCATCCTTTATTTACAATTTTATCTCTTCATCCTCCTTTCTTCTGCTTTTTCTTTTAAATACCCACAAGTGAGACAAAAAAAAAACCCTGGAACTGTGAAAAGACCAGAGCTGAACCCAAAGAGGAGGCATCCCAACAGTTGAGACATTGAGACAAAATTCACTTTGCTATTACAGAAAACCTGCAAGTTATTGCACATTTGTATTATTATTTTTTCATTATTCTTACATCTTTTAATAGTATTTCTATATTCCTCTTCTTTATGTATAGTCTTCCTTGCCTAGCTGGTTATATTGTATCATTTGACAGGTTCCCTCTGTTCTCTCTTTCATAGTGCATTGCTAATTTACTGTCTTTCATGTCACTTGTGTTTCTTTAACATACTACTCAAGGTCCTATACTTGCTATTGTTGTTATCCAGATCATATAGATTCTGTCATATGATTGTTGCTCTAATATTATTGTAAATAATAGCTGATCCATGTAATTGCAAATACTTCACAACACCCATCCCAGATCTTAGCCCACTTCACAGTTTCCTGAACTTTATTACTATAGTGGTTACCTCTATTCTCTCACATACTACACCTATTTATTATCCTTTACTCTCACCTTACCTCAGAATCTGACCTCCCACAAGCTCACTGCTTTCTAGATCCAACTCACAATCCTTTGCTCCCCAACAAGAGACTTATCTTCTTTCCATCCTTTCTAAAAAGTGGCCAGTTGGGTGAAAGATCATGGTTAAAACTATACATAGCCAAAGGGTCTCCTATCTCTTCTCTACTGGCTGCTACTATAAATATCATAGAATACTCTCCTGCTGCCTTAAACCATTTTCCCTTCCCCCTCCAACTGAACACAAAAAACTGTATGTGGAAGCTGTGAACACCAGGATACCTGCTGGAAGAGATAACCCAAAAACATAGGAACCACCAACAAAGAACAAGAGAAGAAGGTGAAGGAGGAAGTAGAAGCCACACAAACCTCAATCCAGGCACTATCTGGAAATACAACTAAATGGTGGCAAAATTACCAAGAACAAACAACTGAAGAAGAGCAAGAGAGAATCCTCAGAACCTTGTACACATGGAAGAAACAACTTTAACACAACCTGTCCTCATCAGTACAACAAAATACAAGAGGTGGTGGACAAAGTGACCCTCAGTTAACCAGCTGGTGGGATGAACCCCAAAGAAAGACACAACAACAACCAAAACCCAAAGACAAACACAGAGTCAACTTAAATGACAACCCAAGACTAGTGAGCTCAGGAGATCAAGGAGACTGCACTACTGAAACTCACAGGTATTCTACCACAGAAATTTACACCATAAACCCAGGGAGCCAGAACAGATCAATTAAAAAAGCTGAGACTAACAAGAAGAGTCTCACAAACAATGGGGAGACAAAGAAACAATCCCCAAATGAAAGGAAAGGAGGAAGTCTCAGAAAGAATGCTAAATGAAATAGAAGCAACTCAATAGTATTTCATAGTATCTATCAGATATTGAATTCAAAGCAATGGTTATCAGGAAGCTCAATGAGCTCACAATGAGCTACAGGAAACTACAGGGAAACTACAATGAACTCACTGCAAACTATATCAACATGAAAAAGGAAATAGAGACTATCAAAAAGGGCCAAGAGGAAATGAAGAATACAATTTCTGAACTGAAGAACACAGTAGAAGGAATCAAAAGCAGGATTGATGAAGCAGAAGATCAGATCAGCGATTTGGAAGACAAAGTAGAAAAAAACACCTAGACAGAGCAAGAAAAGGAAAAGAGACTCAGAAAGAATGGAGAGGAATTAAGAGAAATTCAAGACAATATAAAACACAATAATATCCATATAATACGGATACCAAAAGGAGAAGAAGAAGAGCAAGGGATAGAAAACCTATTTGAAAAAGTAATGATGGAAAACTTCCCTAATTTGATGAGAGAAAAAGTCACACAAATCCAGGAAACACAGAGAGTCCCAATCAAGAGGACCCCAAAGAGGCCCACTTCAAGACACATCATAATTAAAATGGCAAAATTCTAAGATAAAGACAGGATCTTAAAGGCAGCAAGGTAGAAAAAGGAAGTAACATACAAGGGAGCCCCAATAAGGGTACCAGCTGATTTCTCAATGGAAATGCTCCAAGCCAGAAGAGAATGGCAAGAAATATTCCAAATAATAAGAACCAGAGGTCTGCAACCAAGGCTACTTTACCCAGGAAAGCTCTCAATCAAGATAAAAGGTCAAATAAGAAGCTTCCCAGACAAAAGAAGTCTAAAAGAATACACCTCCACAAAACTGGATCTGCAAGAGATGCTAAAGGGACTGATCTAAGGAAAGGAAGGAAAAGATGGAGACAAAGAGGAACACAGGTATGAAAATGGCAATGAAAGAGTACCTATCAATAAAAACCTTAAACATAAATGGATTAAATTCTACAATCAAAAGACATAGAATAGCTGAATGGATAAGAAAGTATGACCCATACATATGCTGCCTACAAGAGACCTACCTCAGGATAAAAGACCTATACAGACTGAAAGTGAAAGGCTGAAAACAAATTTTCCAAGCAAATGGACAGGAAAAAAAAAAAGCTGGGGTAGCACTACTCATATCAGACAAATGGACTTCAAAAGAGTGGCCATAAAGAGAGACCCAGAAGGTCACTTCATAATACTCAAGGGAAGAGTCCCCCAAGAAGACATAAACATTGTAAATATATATGCACCCAACAGAGAAGCACCCAAATACATAAAGAAAATCTTAGAGGACTTCAAGAAAGATATTGACAGCAACACAATTATAGTAGGGGTTTTTAACACCCCACTGTCAAAAAGGGACAGATCTTCCAAACAAAATATTAACAAAGATATTGTGGCAATGAACAATGCCCTAGATGAAATGGACTTAACTGATATTTACAGAGCCCTCCATCCCAAAGAAGCTAATACACATTCTTTTGAAATGAACATGTAACATTTTCAAAGATAGACCACATGATAGGACACAAAACAAGCCTCAAAAATTTCAAGAAAATTGAAATCATATCAAGCATTTTCTCCCACCAGAGACTGAAACCAGAAACCAACCCCAAAGAAAAAAACCCAAAACTCTCAAAATCATGGAGATTGAATAACATGCTATTAAACAATGAATGGATAAAGAACAATATTAGGGAAGAAATGAAAAGGTTTCTGTAAAAAGATGAAAATGAACTCACAACAACCCAAAACTTATGGGACACAGCGAAAGCTGTCCTGAGAGGGAAGTTTATAGCCATACAGGCATACGTAAAAATAGAGAAACATTTCAAACAAATAACATAACACTACATTTACAAGAACTTGAGGAACAACAACAAAGACAGCCCAGAGTATGTAGAAGGAAGGAAATAACCAAGATCAGAGCAGAATTAAATGGCATAGAGACTAAAAGCACAATTCTAAGGATCAGTGAATCCAGGAGCTGGTTTTTTGAAAAGATAAACAAAATTGACAAGCCTTTAAGCAAACACATCAAGGAAAAAAGAGAGAGAACCCAAATAAACACAATCAGAAATGAAAGAGGAGAGATTACAACTGATACCACAGAAATACAAAGGACTGTAAGAAATTACTATGAAGAACTGTATGCCAAGAAATTTGAAAACCTAGGCGAAATGGACAAATTTCTAGAAAAATATAATCTTTCAAAACTCAGTGGAGAAGAAGCAGAAAGCCTGAACAGACCAATAACAGCAGATGAAATTGAAGCAATAATCAAAAAACTCCTGACACACAAAAGCCCTGGACCAGATGGTTTCACAGGAGAATTCAACAAAGCATTTAAGGAAGAGCTAATCCCTATCTTTCACAGACTATTCCAAAAAATACAAAATGATGGAAGACTCCAAAACTCTTTTTATGAAGCCATCATCATCCTAATCCCAAAACCAGATAAAGACACAATAAAGACAGAAAACTTCAGGCCAATGTCACTGATGAACATAGACCTAAAATCCTCAACAAAATATTGGCAAAGTGCATCCAACAATACAGTGAAAGATCATACACCATGACCAAGTGGGATTCATTCCAGATATGCAAGGATGGTTCAGTATTCACAAATTAGTAAATGTAATACATCACATAAACAAAAGCAAAAACAAAATTCACATGATCATATCAATAGATGCGTAAAAAGCATTCGATAAGGTACAGCACCCATTTATGATAAAAAAAAAAAAACCCTGAGCAAAGTGGGAATAGAGGGAGCATTCCTCAACATAATAAAGGCCATATATGAGAGACCTACTGCCAACATCGTACTCAATGGGCAAAAACTAAAATCTTTCCCACTAAGATCAGGAACAAGACAAGGTTGTCCACTTTCACTTCTATTCAATATTGTATTGGAAGTTTTAGCCACAGTGATCAGACAAGAAAAGGAAATAAAGGCATCCAAATCAGAAAGGAGGAAACAAAACTGTCATTGTTTGCAAATGACATAATAGTATACATAGAAAATCCTCTAGACTCCACCAAAAAACTGCTCAACCTAATAAATCAATTTGTCAAAACAGAGGGATACAAAGTCAATATCCAGAAATCAAAGGCTTTTTTGTATTCTAACAATGAAACAGCAGAAGCAGAAATAAAAAAAAAAAATCCCATTCGCTCTGGCCAAGATGGAAGCATAGGTGGATGCACTGTACCTCCATGCACAACCAAGATAGGAACAACAACAATTTAGAAACAGAATAACATCCAGAACTGACAGAAAATTGATTTAAATGGAAGTCGGACAACCAAGAAGTTGAAATAGACCTGTTCATCCAGACCCGGTAGGTGGGGCAGAGTCGGGCAGCTAGTGGCAGTGTGGACAGCAGAGTTGGGACTTGGCACATAAGGCATCCGAGGGTGTGTAAGACATCTGGGGAGTGCAAGACTGCAGTGGGTGGACCCTGAGTGCACTTGTGGCAGCTGGCAGGCCCTGGCAGAGGGGTGGCACCTGGCAGACCCAGTGAGGTGGCGATTTTAAAGCAAGGCAGTGCACGCAACTAGGATCCCAGTGCTGGGAAATAGAGCCTTGGGACACTGATCGCAGATGCCTGTGGAAGTTGAGGCACAGGGAGAGACACCCAGCTGCACAGGAGAGGTCCTTGGGGGTCCCATGGCGTGCACAAGCCCACCCACATGAGAATTGGCACCAGAGGGGCCCAGTTTGCTTGGGAGAAGCAGCAGAAGGGACTGAGGTCCCACAGAGAACAGAGCAACCTCCATTGTTCCCTCTCAACACCGCTCCCCCCATACAATGTCACAACCCAGCAACTGGGGTGCCCTGCCCTGGTGAACACCTAAGGCTCTGTCCCCTACTGTAACAGGTGTGACCAGACCAAAAAGAGAGAGAGAGAGAGAGAAATGGCTCAAACAGAAGAACAAATCAAATCAAAGCCCCAGAACTCATCCTTTTAAGTGACCAAGAAATAGCCAACCTATCAGATGCACAGTTCAAAGCACTGGCGATCAGGAAGCTCACAGAATTGGTTGATTTTGGTCACAAATTAGATGAACATGCAGGCTACAATAAGAGAAATGAAGGAAAATGCACAGGGAGTCAATAGTGATAGAAAGGAAACTGGGACTCAAAACAATAGAGTGGACCAGAAGGAAGAAAGAAACAACCAAACAGGAAAGAATAGAGAAATAAGAATTTTAAAAATGAGGAGAAGCTTAGGAACCTCCAGGATATCTTTAAATGTTCCAACATCCGAATTATAGGTTTACTAGAAGGGGAAGAGGAAGACCAAGATATTGAAAACTTATTTGAAAACATAATGAAGGAGAACTTCCCCATTCTGGCAAAGGAAATAGACTTCCAGGAAGTCCAGGAAGCTCAGAGAGTCCCAAAGAGGTTGGACCCAAGGAGGAACACACCAAGGCACATCATAATTACATTAGTCAAGGTAAAAATGAAGGAGAGAATCCTAGAAGCAGCAAGAGACAAGGGGACAGTAACCTACAAAGGAGTTCCCATCAGACTGTCAGCTGATTTCTCAAAAGAGACCTTACAGGCAAGAAGGGGCTGCAAAGAAGTATTCCTGGTCATGAAAGACAAGGACCTACATCCAAGATTGCTCTATCCAGCAAAGCTTTCATTTAGAATGGAGGGGCAGATGAAGTGCTTCTCAGATAAGGTGAAGTTAAATGAGTTCATCATCACCAAGCCCTTATTATATGAAATGTTAAAGGGACTTACCTAAGAAGATTTAAAAAAAAAAACATGTATAGTAAAATGACAACAAACTCACAATTATTAACAATCACACCTAAAACAAAACCAAAAGAAACTAAGCAAACAACTAGAACAGGAACAGAACCACAAAAATGGAGATCACATAGAGGGTTATCGCCAGGGGAGTGGGAGGAGGAGAGAGGGTGAAAAGTTACAGAGAATAAGTAGCACAGATAGTAGGTAGAAAATAGACAGGGGGAGGGCAAGAATAGTATGGGAAATGTAGAAGCTAAAGAATTTATGACCAATGGACATGAACTAAAGGGGAGGAATGTGGGTGGGAGAGGGTGCACAGGGTGGAGGGGAACAAAGGGAGGAAATGGGACAACTGTAATAGCATAATCAATAAAATATATTTTAAAAACTCCCATTCAATATAGCAAAAAGAAAAATACAATACCTAGGAATAAAGCTAACCAAGGGGATAAAAGACCTGTATGCAGAAAACTACACAACACTGAAGAAAGAAACTAAGGAAGACACAAAGAAATGGAAACATGTACCGTG